>JASDQU010014626.1:152758-166071 GCA_032191745.1 Picea mariana | reverse complement strand
GATCATGAAACAATCTCATACAAAAATCTAATCCAAGAGCTCTCAATACAATACAATCGTCTCACACTGTCATACAAAAATCAACAAATACATGTGCAAATATTTTGTCTCCAAACAACCTGCCTCCTCTGCACAATATCCTGCAACTAGAATGCTCACAAATTGTATTCAAATTTCCTAGTCTGCACATGCTCATAAGCATATCCACTATATGTGTGATTGCATGAGTGCACTTTACTCAAATCACAACTGATGGCCAAACTGTCCCTTTCACCTGTTATTTCGACTGGGTCTCCACTGGATCTGACATGCATGTAGTTAATAGTAGTAAATCTTCAATTGCATGTGAGATCACTGATTGTGAATTAATTAATAATTAATTCACTGAACTCTCACTAGTGCAAGTTTAGTTACATCTAGTACAACTAGGCTTAACTCACTTAACTGAGTTAAACTACTTTACAACTCACATAACTACACAWCCGACTCCAACTCACTTAGTTATAAATGAGATAAATAGATTAATATTTATTGTCCAATTTATTTAAGGGAAAAATAAATTMGACACACATTTCTTGWTGACTTTTCAACAAGATGTAGAAATTTTCAATACAAATTAAGTATTTCCTGGATTCTCCTGATCTAACAACTATATGACATTGTTAAATACATAATCGCTTCTACTCATATGCGGAAATTAAACCACCATCACAAAGTGAAATATCAGGAACACACAACACATATGTTTTTCTGGGAAAGGGTAAAGCTAAAAACCCCACTATCATATATTATGTATATATGAATCATGAAACGATCTCATACAAAACTCTAATCCAAGAGATATCAGTACAATACAATCATCTCATAATGTCATACAAAAATCATCAAATACATGTGCCGATATTTTGTCTCCAGACATCCTGCGTCCTTTGCACAATCTCCTACAACTAGAATTCTCACAAATTGTATTCAAATTGCCTAGTCTGCACATGCTCATAAGCATATCCACTACATGTGTGATTGCATGAGTGCACTTTACTCAAATCACAACTGATAGCCAAACTGTCCCTTTCACCTGTTATCTTGACTGGGTCTCCACTGGATCTGACATGCATGCAGTTAACAGTGGTAAATCTTCAGTTGCATGTGAGATCATTGATTGTGAATTAATTAATAATTAATTCACTGAACTCTCACTAGTGCAAGTTGAGTTACAATTAGTACAACTGGGCTTAACTCACTTAACTGAGTTAAACTACTTTACAACTCACATAACTACACATTTGACTCCAACTCACTCAGTTATAAATGAGATAAATAGATTAATATTTATTGCCCAATTTATTTAAGGGAAAAATAAATTAGACACACATTTCTTGTTGACTTTTCAACACTCCCTCTCAACAAGAAAGGGATTATCCTTCACCTCAATCCTGTTTCTATGGTATTCGAATTTGCTCCTGGTGAGCGCCTTCGTCAAAATGTCTGCATCCTGATCTTCCGTAGGAATGTATTGAAGCAACATGATCTTCCGCTGCACACAATCTCTGAGATGATGATACCGGATATCTATATTCTTAAATCTATCATGAAACATAGGATTAATTGAGAGTTTAATGCAACTTTGATTATCACAATAAATCACTGTCAGATCTAAATGAGAATGAAACAAACCAACCAAGATCTTTCTCATCTAGATAGCCTCACATGCAGCTTGAATCGCTGCCATGTATTCCACTTCCACTGAACTGAGTGCCATGGATATTTGTTTCCTACTATACCAAGAAACCACTGTAGATCCGATACTAAATATCCCCCCTGATGTGCTCTTTCTGTCTGTTGGGCTACTTGCCCAATTTGCATCCATGAAGCCATGCAATTTCACCTCTTTCGTCTGTCTGTACCATAATCCATACTCATATGTGCCCTTCAGATATCTCAGGACATGCTTACCCACGTTCTAAAAGAGTTTGGTAGGCTTAACCATCGCTTGAATCAGCTGGTTAACCACATAGAAAATGTCCGGTCTTGTGTTCACTAAATACATTAGCAAACCCACTAACTGTCGATAGACAGTAGCATCCACTACCTCTCTAGAAGTAGCATCCTCTTTCCTCCAATTTCCTGGAAGAGGAGTATCCATGGGTTTACATCCCTCCATGAGAAACTTACCCAGTATCTCCCTTGCATACATGACTTGAGACACAAAAAGTTCACCATCTTGCTTCCAAATTTCCAATCCAAGGAAATAATGAAGAAGGCCCAAATCCTTCATCTCAAACTCCTTTGCAAGGTCATCCTTTCATGTGTGTATCAGCGGCTCATCACCAGTCAGTATTAAATCATCAACATAAATAACAATGATTAAAAGCTTACCCTCCACCACAATTTGGTATAGGTTTGCATCCACTTCACTTTTGGTGAAGCCCAATCCGGTGAAATAGCTGTCTATCCGAGTGTACCAAGCACAGGGTGCTTGCTTAAGCCCATACAATTCTCTCTTGAGTCTGCACACATCCGATTCCCTATCAAAGGTCTCAAAACCTTCTGGCTATTTAATGTACACTTCTTCCTCAATGATCCCATTGAGGAACACAGTTTTTACATTCATCTGATGAATGCGCCAACCCATCTATGTTGAGAGTGAAAGGATGGATATTATGGAAGAGTACCTTGTGACAGGTGAAAAGGTCTCATCATAATATATCCCCTCGATCTGTGAGAAGCCTCGGGCCACAAACCTGACCTTGTATTTCTCCACACTCCCATCAATAGTTTTCTTTACCTTGTAGATCCATCTCGAACCTACCACTGATTTGTCGACTGGTCTTGGGACAATTTCCCATGCACTGTTTTTGACAATGGAGTCATACTCCTCTACCATAGCATCAACCCAAGTAGGATCCTACATTGCTTCTTAAAAGGAAGATGGTTCAGTCACAATACATTTTCTCATAAGAGCCATGTATCTAGTAAATCGATCAGGAGACTGTCTTTGTCTGCGCTTTGAAGTAGGTGCTCCTACATTATGTGCTGCATCTAGTCTCAATCTATCAGCTTCCATGGTGTGCTTTCTGCCATTTCTGATGGATGGCTCTACATGAGTGGTTTCCTCCACTCCAGGAACCTCCTCATGTGGTTGATCCACATATTGAGACTCATCTTTGGGAACCAATAGTTCCTCTTCTGCATGCAAGTCTAGCTCCCTCTCAAGCGACAACCGCATGGCTTTTCCCTCATCAAATTTTATATCTCATCGCATAACAATCATCTTACTATTCGGCAAATACACACAATAATTATGGGGTGTTTTTTTGTACCCCACAAATATCCCAACTTCAGCAGTTGGTTCCAGCTTTTTCCTGGCATCCTTGGTCACATGCACATAAACAGATGAGCCAAAAATATTAAAATGAGAAAATCAGGTTTCTTATTCATGCCAAGTACTCTATGAGGACAACAGTTCTGCACATAAACTGCAGTATTGCATGCTTCTACCCACAAATGCATTGGTAGGCCCTGATCATGCAACATCACTCATGCTGCACCCACAATCATTCTGTTCTTCCTCTCCACAACCCCATTTTGCTGTGGGTTATGAGGCACTATGAGTTCTCTTCGAATTCCTTCTCTGCTGCAGAAGTATTTGAATTCGTTATAGATGTATTCTCCACCATTATCACTCCTCAGAGCTTTCACTTGCTTCCCTGACTCTTTCTCCACCAATGCTTTAAACTCACAGAACTTTGAGAATGTTTGATCCTTTTTCTGCATGAAGAAAATCCAGCATTTACGAGAAAATTCATCAATAAAAATAACATAATACCTATGTTTTTTTGTTGAAGCAATCGAGAATGGTCCACACACGTCTGTGTGAATTCTCTTCAGGATCACTGAAGCACGATTCTCCTTTTCATGAAAGGTGGACTTTACATACTTCCCCATGGTGCAACCCTTGCACTGATCTGACTGAGAAAGTGTTCCCATTGGAAGTCAGCATATATTTGCTGCATGATCTTCAAGGCTCCATGATGAAGATGGCCCAATCTCTTGTGCCATAATTCTCCCTCGTCCCAGCTCACCAATTTTTCTACCTTGCCCATCATGGCAGCACAGCCATCTACTTCCAACATGTAGAGATTCATAACTTGAATCCCTATCTTATTGAGTTGACCCATTTCTTTATGTTACAGGAATGCTTTTCCATCGCTGAAAATAACGTCATAGCCTTTGTCCTCCAACATTGTGACTGAGACCAGGTTTTTCTTCAGACCTAGAACATGCATAACATTTTCTAATTTAAATGGTTTACCTGACTCCCTCTTAAAGGTAATGGTACCAATGCCTGTCACACTGTATCGTCCAATGTCACCAAGCTCAATATGCATTCTGAGATCTTTCTCCTCCAAGTCACTGAAGGATTCTCCATCTCCCGTCATGTGGAAGGAAGTGCCACTATCCAAATACCACACCGATCCCGATGCACATGATGCCATGCATGGAATCAAAGAGAAGGCTAGTTAAAATTGCGAGACAAGGGCCTCACCAGTTGCATATCCAACAATCCTCTTGTTCTTCCTCTTCTGTGGATAGTTAGTAGCAAGATGCCCATGTTTGTGATAGTGAAAACACTTCACTTTAGAAAAATCCATCTTCTTGACTTTAGACTCAGATTTTGAATGGAATTTCTTCCCCTTTCCTTTCCTTGCCTTAGCAGTCAAAGCACAATCCTCTTCATCATCACGCTTTGATGAAGATCCATCTCTAGTGTTCTGCCTGAACTCCTCATGCACTAGATCCGACCATAGTCATTCCCAATATGGAAATTTTTCCCTTCCATTGACAGAGTCTTGATAACTATGCCAACTCTTGGGAAGTCCTAGGAGCACCAAGCTCACCAAATAATCATTAGTGACTATTATTCCCATACTTCCAAGCTCATCCTGACATTGGAAAAAATTCGTGAGATATTTTGGAATGGAGTCACCCTTCTCCATCTTGATCTTCCTGAGTTTATCTTTTAGCGCCAATTTCCTATGGTCGTTGCTGTTTTGGAACAGATCCGTCGAAACTTTCCACATTGCATGTGGTGTGGTTTTCCCATGTAGACTTGAGACAATGTGGTCTTGTACTCCCTCCAACAGAATCCTCCTTGCCTTTGCCACTTTTTTTTTCCATGCATCAAGATTTACAGTGTCTGTCGCAACCGGTTTAGGAACATCTCTGTCAATTAATTCCTTCAAGCCATTGTCTTCGAGTACTAACTCCATCCTGTCCTTCCAAGCAATGTATTTTGATCTTCCCTCGAGTGCATACTCCAACCTCAAGCCATTGAAGGTCATTTCAATCTTGAATCAACTATAGCACTTATAAATTCCTTCCACAAATTTAAATTTTATCCAACCACGAACTCAACTACTTCAATCCCTCTTTCCCTGGGAGGTTTGCACCCCTCCTGTGAGTAGCCTAAGGGAAGTTCGCACCCTACCTATGTGTAGCCTATGAACTTGAGTAGAATTTTTCACCCTACTTGTGTATAGCCTGCAAACTTGACTGGGTGGTTTGCACTATAATACACTGTGGGGTGAGGGAAGTTTGCACTTCTCCTTTGAGTAGCCTGCAAACTTTTTTGCTTTGAGAAATGTGCATAGGCTAGAGTACTAAATTTCGTACCCTGCTAGAGATGGGACTTGTGAACATAAAACAATTGTCACATCTCACTTCTGTAGCTCTGTGGCTCTTCCCTAGCAACGTGACGTAGCTCCTTGGCTCTACCCTAGCTCTGTGGATATGATACCATGTAGAAATTTTCAATACAAATTAAGTATTTCCTGGATTCTCCTGATCTAACAACTATATGCCATTGTTAAATACAAAATCACTTCTACTAATATGTGGAAATTAAACCACGATCACAAAGTGAAATATCAAGAACACACAACATAGATTTTTTTCTGGGAAAGCGTAAAGATAAAAACCCCACTATCATATATTATGTATATCTGGATCATGAAATGATCTCATACAAAACTCTAATCCAAGAGATCTCAGTACAGTACAAATGTCTCACACTGTCATACAAAAATCGACAAATACATGTGCCAATATTTTGTCTCCAAATAGCTTGCCTCCTCTGCACAATCTCTTGCAACTAGAATTCTCAGAAATTGTATTCAAATTGCCTAGTCTGCACATGCTCATAAGCATATCCACTGCATGTGTGATTGCATGAGTGCACTTCACTCAAATCACAACTAATAGCCAAACTGTCCCTTTCATCTGTTATCTCGATTGGGTCTCCACTAGATCTGACATGCATGTAGTTAACAGTGGTAAATCTTCAGTTGCATGTGAGATCATTGATTGTGAATTAATTAATAATTAATTCACTGAACTCTCACTAGTGCAAGTTTAGTTACAACTAGTACAATTGGGATTAACTCCCTTAACTGAGTTAAACTACTTTACAACTCACATAACTACGCATCCGACTCCAACTCACTCAGTTATAAATGAGATAAATAGATTAATATTTATTGTCCAATTTATTTAAGGGAAAAATAAATTAGACACACATTTCTTGTTGACTTTTCAACATGCACAACTAGAAGAAAGATTTGATCTGAATAAATTTGATAGAGATAGTGAAAGATATGTTATTCTCATGCATAGAAATAATTTTTGGACTAACAAGTGGATGCAGAAACCTATAAAGAATTTTTGTAGATTGCAGGTCCATCATTGTGATCCCAGTGCACAGTACATAAAAGGTTGGGGATCATTTAAAAGAAAGAGAGGATTAACATTGTGTTATAATTGTAGAAGACTGGGACATCTTGCTATGGAATGCCCTGGTGTAGCCCCTATTTGTCTTTGTTGTAAAGTTATTGGTCATGAGGTTGAGGATTTCCCAAGAATGATTACCAAAGTTGAAAAGATGAACATGAGACAAAAAAACTATGAAGAAGGTTAAGAGACTAAGGATAAGTTAGAGAACCAGAAAGAATCAGAGAGACATCAATTTACCAGATATCTTAAAATATATGAAGCGCATAGAAACAAGAATAGGAGACTTCGACATAGACTATGACCTGGATGAAGAAACACATGTGAATATTATGCTAGAAAGCACTTGGAAAATTTTGGGAAAGCCTGCTATGGTTCCTTCATTAGGAACGATAGGATTATTTAAAGTAAAGATGATAACCCTATGTGGAAGAGTTACTAATGTACCTATGATTTCTCATGAAACATCGATTGAAGAAGAATTTGAAGTCATTAAGTTTGTTGAGAAAAACACCCATTTTTCACTTTTGTTAGGAAAGACCTGGATTGAGAAAGATCAGATCCAAAGGAAAGCAGAGGAGGAAGCTACAGAACATAAAAAGAAAGAATTAAGGGACTTCATGGCTAGAAAAATAGAGTGACTAATACAAGAACAAGAGAATAATTCGAAGCAATAGAGGGCCAAAGAATTAGCTGTCGAAGTTGAAGAAGGCTTAAAGAACCCTTCCATGTAGGAAAGAAGTGAATCCACCTCAGAAATAGTAAGAGAAGAGGTATTACACTTGAACCTTTTGAAAGACCCTCAGCAGTGCAAAGTTACTACACTAAGAGAAGATAAGAATAAGAACAGAAAGAGGAACCCAGAGACTCAAATCACAGGAAAGAAGGCATGAAAGTTCAGTAAGAAGAAAGCAAAGTTAGAAAAACTGCAGGAAGTTCCAGAGAAGTCTTTTCAGAAGGCAAGCTTGCAGAACTTGAACCTCGTCGAAATAACAGAACCACTCAGAATGGGACTTCGCCATGATGAAGATATATGACCGTTGGAGGTGTCCCAACCGTTAGAATGACACTCCAGAATGGTTAGAAACACAGTTATTTCTGGAAAGACCGCCGTTGGACCATTGGGACCACACCATAATGACCCAAATCGTATTGATTGAGGCGTTCCTGCCCGTTGGAGGAACCCGTTATGACTTTTCTTATTTAATTCGTCGGATGTTGCGTCGGGACCACTTTTTGCAAATCGAGATATCCGAGCTAACAGAGAATTGATTGCATACCTTGTTGTGCTGTCTAGACCTCAATGTCCATTTTGATTACCTTATCTATCTGTTCGCTTGCCCGATCCACTTGATTACAAGTGTGAATGTCAGGTGAGCATAACTCACTAGATAAGTCTATGGAGGATATTTTGATCGACCTCATGGCTAAGAAAGTCATGTCTATAGGAATACAGACATCGTCGACTAGAAGATTGCAAGCATCCCCCTCGAATGGATGTCAGTCTAGCCAAACTGCAATTGAGAAAATAAGCAAGCACCAGGATGATCTGGCTAACGCGAAGCAAATCCCATTGGTCTTGCCTGACTACATCCTGCCTTTGGCTAGTGCAGTTAGCCATGACAGTGTCCCGTGTGATTTCAAATACATGCTAATCCCTACGTACCTCCCGAAGGTGATATGCACAGTTGGACCCCAATTGGAACTGATCCCAGCTTTTAAGATCAGTGACTTCAACCTCAGAGACCGAAAGAATCATAAGATGCTCGCACCGCATAGGTACTTGATGAAGACGACTGGGAAGAAGCCCAAGATAGTTCCCCAACCATGGATTAAATTGCTCGTGGGATCAACAATCTTGAACATAATGAAGATCCCCCACTTCGGTCGACATCAAGAGGTTAACGCTTGCGTTAAACTCCTCTTGTCTTGCTACCATGGAGGGTATCTGTGGCTTGACAGGCATGTGACTGTGGATCTGATGTCGATCCATCTCATTACAGGACTGAGCATGTAGGGACTAGACCCTCAGCAGTTCTACCCATGGAAGGTTGAAGATCGCTCCCTGACACAACGTATAAAGGAATCCTATGGAAATGTATATAAGGGGAAGCGAGGCTACAAGGTAGCCTTTATCCAGGATGGCACAGTGCGCCTTTCTTGGCAACTGATCGCTGGCAAGCTTGTCAGAAACAACTGTCTGACACAATTCACAGAGTTTGTAGTTGACCTTGCAGGGAAGTGTGTTGAAGGAATGCAGATGAATTGGGCAAGTTCCTTGTCAACGAGTTGGAGAAGGACTACCGCGAAGTGCAATACCAAGGGTACAAGTTTCGTTTCAGTTGGTTATTGATTTTAATCGCATTTGTCACCTGGAAAATGTCAAAAGGAGAAACCTTCTCAGAAGTTGAGCCATCAGAATTTTTGGCTGCGAGGTTTTCCACCTTGTGGTACATGAATGATATGGCGAAGCAGTGGAAATCGAATGCGGTGTTCCATGCTTACTACCTACAACTGAATCATGCCATTGAAGCATTCCCACGGATGACCCCGAACACTTTGAATCAATACAAGCTTCTAGCGATGTTTGAGGAAGAAAAAGAGAAGATGCAGAAAGAAAAAGACCAACTGCTTGCAGAGAAGATTGTGGTCAAAGAGGCAGTGACTAGAGAACTTCACTTTGTGCCAGGCTTGGCACATGAGGAACCAAATTCAATTGAGATGCAAGTGGGGAAGCTCACTGAAGCCATTCAACAGTTCAATCATAGATCATAGAGTTAGAACTCCAAGCAATACCTAGCACTCCACAAGAAGTGTGTGATCAGAGGGAAGAAGATGCCAGGAGCGCAGTAGAAAGAATCAGGGAACTTACCTCAGAGTGTAAGAAACTGAGTGATCATAGTGTGTAGACCTATGACTGCCTTGCAAAAGATCCGGAGCTGAGGAAATTGGAATCACAGCTCCAGGAGGTGAAGTAGCAGGCGTCCACCATGTAAGCATAGATGAAGCTTCTTATTGCATTTGAGAAGATGAAAAGATCGCAGTAGCAGTGCACAGTCCAACAATAGGTTACTGCCATCCAGAGAAAGGTCATGGAGGTTACACAGAGACTCCAGTCGATCTAGGATGAATCCTGCATGCTTTTTGAAGAGATCAAAGGACAAGGCTCATAGCTGGAACAGGTGGTTGCGACAATGGAACAAAGCCTGGAAGGGCTTGTCATTGAGCAAGTAATTCAGGAGTTTTTCGAGTAGGAGGCTCTGGAAAAGCAGCAAGTTGAGGCATCTTGAGCTAATCTCGAGGCCTTCGAAGCTATGTTTCCCAACTTGGAGTGACTCGGGACTAGTCACATGTGAGTGTTGGGGGCATGTTGGCCCTCAACCAAGTTTTGAGGAAAACATTGGTCATGTTTGACCATTTTTGGGACTCCGACAGGCTGGTCGAAGATGGAGCACCCAGGCGAAGTTGAGATAGCAGGATCTCACTTGTTTTGTGGACTTTTTGGGCTTTTAGGGTTTATGTAACGGGTATGGGATGTCGGCCCATGGGTTTAACCATGTTTAGGCCTATTTGTAAATGTATAAATAAGTAGATAGGACTTAGAGTGAAGTCTGTCTAAGTTGGCTTCATGCAAGAATATGTAAAGGTTTCTAAGTGCGGAGAAAAATTGTTGGATTTTGTGCATACTATGTGTTGAGACTTGCAGGGCTAAGTGCAAGTGATTGTAAGAGGATTTGTGCAGACAGACTATGTGAGGCTCTATGCCTTGGCCTGATTTTGAGGAAGGTGGATCTAGTGGGCTGTGCATAGATCACCTGTCCAGTGCGAAGTTGGCTCTATGGCTTTGTGCATAGGAGCAAGAGAATGTAAGAAGATTGAAGGACACTAATAAAGAAGAAGAATAAGTTAGTGGACGTAGCCCCACACTAGGGTGAACCACGTATATCCTGTGTTGATGTGCTTTGTGTAATGTTGTTCATGTTGTTTATGTATTTATCTACTTAGTGCACTGATCTTGATGTATGATAGATAGATCTATTGATGCTTAATGCTTTATGTACGATGAATGCCAGATCTGATTTAATGCTAAGTGCTAAGAGGTTTTAAGTACTTGATCTGTATTGTTGTTGCGTTGTTCTATATTTAGGGTTTGATCTGCGATGTACATGAGAATCATAATCTAATGGATGTTATTGGCTAATTTCTTTTTCTAGTGTTGTAATCACAGATCTGTGTCCCATATAGGTTGTAGACACCTGAGTCCTGCAACCCCCCCTGCCTCTACCTCGGGTGAGACTTCATCTGCTTTGCAGGTGTTGCTAAAAGGGATGGTAGTTAGGGTTTTGTTGGTGTGCTGTTGAAGGGTTGAACCTTGGGTCTTCCCCTATGCCAACACTTCCATAGTTCCAAAAACCTTCTTTCATACTCATCAATGGTCATACTTCCAAGCTTGAGTTCAAATAACTCATTCATTTTATTGTCATAGTATATCTTAGTCAAGTATTTCTTTTGAAAATACTTCTTGAATTCCTTCCAAGTAACATTTTTCTCTTTGGTATGCTACACCTACACAAGCTGATACCAACACATGGATGCCTTTCCCTTAAGCTGATAGATAGAAATTCTTCCTTTTGCATGAGAGGAATAATTATGTAATTGGAAATATTTCCTCATGCCTATCAGCCACGTCTCGACATCTTCATCCTTCTTGTGCTCTGCAAAAAAAAGTAGAAGGCTTGATCTTGTTCATTTCTCCTCACAGTTCATCCACCCCAGACCTCTTATGATGCTTCCTGATAGGGGATGGACTTGATCTATTGTTTTATCTCTTATTGGAATGCCTTTGGGAGTGATGGTGATGTATGCTAACACTCCTTGATCTTCCTTTCTCCTCAGGAGACCTATGGCTTCTTGATTTACTTGAGCCATTCTCCTTATCCAATTTATTTTCAATTTTGTCCAGGATGTGCATTAACTTCATGTTGAAGTCAGCCTACTACTCCTTGGCTTTCATAATCCTTTCATTATCATCTTTATGACTTTGGACATCTTTCTGCAAATTTCTAATGGTCTCTACCATATTTATGTTATCATCTTTTCCTTCTCCATGTCCATTGAAGTTTTTTCCTTCCATACGCAAATGGACATCCATTCCTCTGATCTCATCTTCCTGGCTGTAAGCCCCCCATGTATCATCCATCTCTCTGCAATCTGTGTTGATTATGATCTGATCTAGTTTCTATTAATTATGCAAAATGTGCAACCAACATAACTTTGTCTGGCTAACTGTCTCAACAATTTAATGAAATTATGAACCATCCTAGTTCAATAATACATCAAACTTGTTTCTTTTGTTTTCCTGAGAAATTTTCCGTTCAACTCAATTTCTAGTGAAAATTTATGTTCTACTATCCAAGATATTTCCAATGACTGCTCCCTTGCTCAATTATGAGTCTTGAGCAGGAAGTTATGGATATTTGAACAATTGTCTTTTCTGGAAGGTAATATCTGTACAATTGTTCTTCTTCTTTAGAGCCGAATTGGCTCTTGGACTCATGTTGGATCCTCTCATAAAGTGCACATGCCTTCTTTACATATTTTGGGCGTAGGTCTGTACAGCTCAGAACCCCACATATTCCTTCTTCTAGCCTCCTCTTGTCTTTGAAAATATCAATTCGGGCACTGACCCCCTTTTATTTCGATTGAAGTCACATAAAACCAAGGCTATGACCAAACACTTAGTTGATGTGCACTTATCTAGAGATTTGGGGCTTTGGGGCTCCAAAAATTTGGGCTTCGGGGGTTTCTCCTCCATCACACTTAATTTTAGCTGAATTTCGAATGCTGAACTGACGAAGTTCTCCTAAGCTTCGCACTTCGGAGCTTTGACACTTCGGGCTTCAGAGGATTTCACAAATCCTTACAACATTTCCTTGGAACACCGAATTTCTAAACCTTTCGGGGTCAACTTAATTCTTTTTTCATCATTATGGTGGTGACACATGGCCCCATTGAAGAACGACACATGTCAGGTCACAATTGGTACATAAGGCTTGTCAAAGGTACAAAATAAAGTGAAACATGGAAGGCTTAGAGTAGCTCCATGTGACCCTAGGTGACATCATCACGCCACATCAAATTGGTGCTTCAGAACTTCAGCACTTCGGGCTTCAAAATTTTTCACATCCTCAAACTTGTTAACTCCCGAACGTCAAACTACCGAACAATTGCTTCCTGGAGTGTCGGGCCTTCAGGCTCTAGGAATTCAGAGATTTATTCTTTGTACCACACCACACATCTCTCGAACAATGAATTTTCGAACAGGTCCACATCACCCTAGGTGACATCATCATGCCACGTCACTCCGACATGCTAGGACTTCGGGACTTCGAAGAGTCCTCAAACCATAACACATCAAAACACCCGAACACCAAACTTTCGAACTCCCGAATAATGTTCTTCGAAGATTCAAAACTTCAGGGCTCCGGGACTTTGGGAAACTTATCATTTGCATAATTTAAACTCCC
>JASDQU010014626.1:47686-61320 GCA_032191745.1 Picea mariana | reverse complement strand
GTGCTCAACCACTAGGGGAAAATCCACAGGGATGTCCATATCTCTGGCTCACTACATTACATAGAAGAACCACTTCTTCACTAGTGCTCAACCACTAGGATCGCGTTCGCATGTGTGCGTTCATAGGCATGTCCACTCAACAGATATTCTTTCCCACTACATTACACATGAGATTCAACTAGATTTTCTCATCAAATATCTTCTTAGAGGAGGCTAATACATCATCTTCATTTTTTTCTCATGACAATGCACCCAACACTTTGGGATTTCACACGTTCACCTTGTGCTCAGCCATAGGCACATCCAACTCTGCAGATATCCTTTCTCACTACATTACATAGGAGAATCATACGGATTTCTTCTCAACTCTCTATAAGGAGGAGGCCATATCTACGTTCCAGCTCTGTCTCATATAGGAACCACACACCCCTCTCAAGGGCTCTCTCTTAGGTTTGTGTCCTAGAGAATGTCTCGCGTAGCTGCAATCATCAACACTCCCTCTCAGCTAGGGAGGCATTCTTCATCATGCCAAGTCTCACATGGATGTATTTTGAACTTGGTTCTTGGCTGTAGTTATCAACACTCCCTCTCAACTAGGGAGGTATCCTTCACCAAGCTAATTTGGTGAATATGTCTGAAATATGCTCATGTGTAGGCAGGTACTACAAGTGTACTATTTTCCTCTGCATCATGTCTCTGATATAATGATATTTTATCTCAATGTGTTTCGATCTTATCATGAAACACTGGGTTCTCAAAAATCTTTACACACAACTCTGGTTATCATCATACGATTCATCTCATGATCAAGTAAATTTGTCAGAAGCTTGTGAATTTATTTTTATTTGCACACTTGATGCTACATACTCTACTTCTGTGGTACTCAAGGGCACAGGGCTTTGTTTCCTTCTACACGAGGAAACCATGGAAAACTTCACAGTAAAATAACAATTGGATGTTCTCTTCTGGTCCACTGTACTTTCTATCCATTCTGCATATCCCTGCAAACTCAAGTCTACACTCTAGACATATCACATGCCATATCTAACTGTGCTTCGTAGATATCTCAATACATGTTTCGATGTTGTCCAGTGAGTCTATCTCGGTTGACTCATGGAATGACTAAGTACATTCACTGCATAGCATGAATCAAGTCTGGTGTTAACCAGATACATCATTGATCCAATTAGTTGTGGATCAATCTCGTCTGAATCATCATCATTCATTTTCTTCAAATCCATCCTATGGATTTTCATTCTGTCATATTGAACTTCTTTAATATTCCCATTGTATATTTTCCTTGACTTGGGAAAATAGCATCGTTCCTTTGTCATACTTCTTGTCCCAAGAAGTAGTGCATCATACTCATATCCTTCATCTCGAAATCAAAATTCAAAACTTACTTGTATCCAACAACAAGGCTTTTTGAATAAGTCATCATAATCAAGCTCTTGTCACCAACATTGTAATAATATAGGTTTGGATCGACAATACTCTTGTTGAAACCAAAAATCATCAAGAATCCATCCATTTGATATAGTTTCCAACTCATGGATGGTAGTACGGATGGAAGTGTATCGGGCTTACTGGATCAAGTGTCTCATTATAGACATCCCCCTATGTTTGTGAGAATCTTTTGGATATAAATCTCACTTTGTATTTCTTGACACTTCCATAGGATGCATGTTTTATCGTATACATCTACTTGGAAGCTACCACATACTTCCCTTCTGGTCTCTGAACAATATCTTGAACATCATTCTTTTACGATATACTGGTATTCTTTTGTTATGTCATCTTTCCATACATGTTCTCCTATTTCTTTTCCAAGACAAGGAGGATCAAAATCAATGAAGTGGCTCATCATTGAAGGATAGCTCTAAAATCTCTTTTTATTTCTCGGGATGGGCCTTGAGGGGCTTGTATGTTCCTTTGCCTCCTGCAGAGTGAGCCTAGGCAGGCCTTTTATGCCCTACTGCAATATCTCTAGACATATCAACTGGACCAACTGGATCGGCTGGAATAATGTATGTCTCCCTCTGAAATGTTGAAGGGGGAGAAGGTATTGTCTCACTGTCAATCTCCATCTGAGATTCTTAGGGTCTTTGAAAGGCTATCTCTTCTTCAAGGACAACATCTTTTCTTGTATCAATCTTTCTCTGACTAGGGATGTAGATCTGGAATGTCTTTGATGATTCATTGTTTATCCCATAAATGTATCATTTCTTCCCGAAGGGACTAGCTTGGAATTCTTCTCTTGGGTACATGCAAATACATTGGGCACCCAAATATCCTGAAGTGTTCAATCTCAGGCTTCACTCAGGTGACGTTTTGGGAGTTATGTTTTTCAAATTCTGGTGAAGACTCTTGTTCTGAACATATATTGTTTCATGCATGATTATGCCCATGGAATCATAGAAATATCATGATCATCCATTATTGCATTGGTTGTCTCAAATATGGTTATATTCTTCCTCTTTCTCAAATAGTTTTGACTCCCTCTGAAGGATAAGCATATTCCTTTGTTATTAACCTGTCTAGAACAAGAAAACAAGAGGAACCAAAACAAGAATATCTCCTAAAGGAGAATAATGAGTACATCTCTGGAATCAAAACAATTTAAGGATTGTTGTCACAGCTACAACACCTACTTGTAATGTAGAAAACTTTATAAATATAGATTAGAGGAATGAAAATTACAACAATCAAACCTAGAGTCTTCACTTCCAGTGTGGTGTTCCTCTGAATGCACTGAGATCCATCTGGATCCAAGACTGCAGCCTGCTATTAATGATGTTATTAATAGCAGATGGAGGCTTATGTGTCACAAGAAATGGGTTCGTACCTAAGGTGTAAAAAGCGGTTGTCGAATGGTAATGCAAAAAAAATGCATGATGGAGTAGATACCTATCTTATATGCTAGGTTATGATTATACCTGCACGAGGAGATGAACGGCCAACCATGACGTTGAAATCCGCAAGAAAATTGAGTCGAAACTACAAAAACCAACTTAAAACCATTCTTGAATTAGTCCATTAGACAAAGTAATAGCATAAAACTATATCAAGTGGGTAAAAAATGGCTTATAAATAGTAATAAAATTAAAATTTATTGTATCATTTTCATTTTTACCCAAATAGTGCAATTTGGACTAAAACACCTCCAAAATTCAAACGACGATTGTGGGAGCAATAGGCAATGGAATCATGCATCGTCTAGACCAGGTAACTCTTCATCCCATCTTCTTCAAATTCAGTGGTTTACAATTTTGAGTTAGGTTCTATTTTTTTAGTTTTTAAGGGCACAAATTGGGTTTTCCGGTATACACGGGTTTTTCAGAATAGGTCATGTATATGACTAGTTATACGCCGATGTGTGAACCACAGGGGGCATATATCAGGCCCTGCCCGCAACTGTTTGTAAATAAACCGCGTATATGTGCGCAAATGGTAAAAAACGATGTTTCTAACTCAAAAATGATTTGGTTTTTTGCAGGATGGTGTTGGAATGGAGAGAGAGAGAGCATGAAGAGGTAGATGCAGCAGTGGATCGGGATCTGATGGCTCAAGCGGCTTTAAAATGATGTGGTTTATACAATTTTTGGGTTGTCAAAGGAATGAGGGCCCAAGTGAGGTTGTTGGAAATGCTAGTGGGCTATTTGGATCCCGATAGCAAGAGCTTTATCCTTGATGGACAACCATTAAGGATCGAAGTAGAGGACATCTACTTCTTGACTGGACTTTCACGCTGAGGAGAGGTTGTGGACCTCAAGTCACATGGGGCGTGGAGTGGGATGAAGGTCTAATAATACATCGAGGCCCACTGTGTTGCAAGGACTCCCATGGTGGGAAGTCAAATCCCTATCCGAGCTATAGGTAACCTCAGCCTGAATATTATTTTGCTCGTGCTTACCAGGATCATAGGATTGGCCTCATTGCATCAAGCATCGAGACCACATATGTTTTACACAATGGAGTGTGTGAGACCTACCGTCTATAATTGGTGTACCTCATTGCTGACCAACATGAAAGGTCAGTTGACAAAGTGCAAGCAGGGGGCGAAGCAAAACTTTGGGTTTTCCTCTATCCTTTGCAACTTCTTTTTCGAGCAAGTCCCAGGTCTAGGAGCTAGAGTGGAGATCATTCCTAGAGGACTACGTGTTCCGGCTATGGCATGATGGATCGAGGTCATGAGACGACAGGGGGGAGGTAGGGTGGTGACACCCTACAATGATGATTTTTTCTTCTGGTGGTGAAGAAAAATCATAGCTCTGGACAACTATCCCTATGCAGGAATTGATTTTAGAGGAGATCCTGATATGTCGCTTCCACCAGGAGTCGCCTACGGCGCCATAGGTAAAAAGTTTTCATATATTTCATTTTTTTTTATTTTTGTATTGAAGAAAACAAAAAATATTTTTGGATGGTGTTTTAAATATTAACTCGATACTTGTGTGATTGTAGATGTGGGTCCGCAACGGCCAGATGGATTCCTACGACATAGGCGGAAGCACCGGGGAGATGAGGAATTGGGAGGAGAAGCAAAGAGAGTCCTACAGAACGTGTAGGGTAACCTGTCTCGTATGACACAAAGGATTCTTATGGTTCAGGTGGAGGATCTACCTAAAGCCATGCAGCGGCAAGTTTTCGGTGTACCTAGATCATGGGTACGACTCTTCCGGTGTCTCACAAACACTGTGGTTTTCTATAATGATACACATATGGTGCCACAGGCGCACATGTCATGGGACATGTATATCGGCTGTATATGTATTTTGAGGGTTTTAGCCTCAATTTTGTAATCTAAACACCATATTTTTTTTGGAAATATATAAAGAGGGATCATCATCTTTACTCATATCTTACAATGTGTACATTTTAATGGTCTTGTTTGCTTCATTAATGTGACAAATGCCAATCTAAAACATAATTAACGTAGGCATCGGATACATGATTATAACTTCTAGGAATGTGGAAGTATGTAATAAAATCAAAGTGTCGTTCTAAAAGACGTACTCGTAGGAATCGATGGAGTAACGTTGAATCACGCACACGGTAACGGCCATTCAACTGACATACAACTAACTGAGAATCCATGTGAACCTCTAGAGAGTGAATACCATGTGAGATAGCATCGCGCAAAAGTTCTATGATGGCGCTATATTCGGCCACATTGTTCGTGGATGGCCCTAGGCATATGCCACCTGAAGACAACAATAGACCCTCGGGTGAGTAATCACCCAAGCGGAGGAAGCCAAGTTTCGTGTATGATGACTGGCTCTGTCTGTGAATCCTAGGTAGACCGAAGACTCCGTTGACATATGCCAACCAAAAGGGAAAACTCAATAAGCAAGCTGAAGACAAAAAGAAAAAATATGTAAATACACTAAATTTACATTAGTATACAAAGGGTTTCGCTCAAGCCCAAGGCTCAGGCGTAATACTTTTTCAAGTAGAGCCCATTTCTGGTCTCGGCCAATTTCTTCCCTTCATAATCTTCCAATTCGTAGGCTCCTTTTTCTAGAACACGTCGCACGATATAAGGACCATGCCACATGGACTTAAACTTGCCTGCCCCTAGCGGTTTTTTGGCTTGGTCATACAAGAGGACCAAGTCACCCTCGGTATACAACCGGGGGCAGACAGACATGTCGTACTGAACCTTGACATGTTTTTTGTTTGCCTCGATAGTCGTAAAGGTGTCTCGACGCTGCTCATCAAGACTCTCTAGGTGCACCAGGCATCGCTCTAAATTTGAAGTGTCAGGTAGGAGCTCGACTGCCAATTTGAGAGAAGGGATTTCTCATTCAATGAGAATTATCGACTCCACACCGTGCACTAACTGGAAAGAGGAAGAATCGATGGCAGTCTTAACCGAGGTTCGGTATGCCCAAAGCACAGGATACCGCATGATGTGCCAATTGGAATTACTCCGACTGACAGTTTTTTTCAAGATGGTCTTGAGAGACTTGTTGACAGCCTCTACTTGCCCATTTTCCTCAGAGTAATAAGGAGATGAGTGACCATGTTTAAACCCCATATTAGACACTAGTTCTACCATCATTTCATTCTGAAAGTGACTGCCATGATTAGTGACAATCTCACTCGGGATACTGAACCGAGTGATAATTTGGTTGAACACGAAGAAGGTTGCAGTCTTCCCATCGGATCCAAGACTGCAATCCTCTCTATCTTTTTTAAATGTATGAAGTGTGCGGTTCCTAGTCATTTCTCAGGATATTTATTTAAAAAGAAAACAAACCATTTTTCTTTCTTGTTATCTTTATTGCAATCTTTATGTTTCTTTGATTAACATGACGGACTTCTGCAGACTCCCATATTCTGAAGATCTAGAGTCCTAAGAAAATCTTAAAGTAAAGAGGAGTACCACCTCTATAAAAACGAAGGGGGATTTACATCCTCGTGAGGTTGTTGTTTCCGTCCTGATGGATCCAAGCATCAAAAGTACGGTATCCACCAGTTATTATGAGCTTAAACCGTTTGTATGGTTTGTACCAAATGTGGCACATGTCTTTGGCTATATGTTTGAACCCACCGAGAATTTCATCATCCAACTTCTGGATTCCTTTCTCTAGATGGTAACACTTTGCTAGATCTGTGAGCTAGAATGAGGCTATAGGATCTCCCCTAACATTGCAGATGTACATGTTTCCCAAGTCTACGTGTTTAAAGATCCAGGCAATGGCATCTGCACAAGGAAATAACGCAATGTGGGATTATACTATGTGTATCCTAGATTTCCTGATATTTTTGAAAATTTTAAGCTCGTATTGGTCCTCAACATCGATGAGGAAATTTTGTTTCTTGAACATTTGATAAATGTCCCTCCATTTGAGTGAATATTCCCCCTTTTCCAAGAATATGGTTGTGTCATGATACATTTCTCCTGCGATGTCGGGTTCATCTTCATGTTGGAGGCTACTCCCAGAGACCTATGTGGCAGGTGCTTTTCTAGTTACCTTCTTCCTTGGAGACATTTCTAAATTTGAAAAGCATAGAAAAAATTAGTCTGAGACAAAACCAAGAAATTAAATCAAAATGATCAGATCAGGAGTTGTATATGCATAAAAATAAACCTATTTAAATTACTCATGTGAAGTACCTGAGGAATCACTTGTGTTGATGCTAGGTGGGAGATCATCATCATAATATAATAGTATGATGGCAGGCATTATGGAATTTTGAGCTTTAGTTAAAAGGAAATGGAAAAAATCCAAACTGGTTAGTTAAATGTTGTCCTGGTTGATGGCTACAAAATTCGATATCATGGCAGTTCATAGGAACTTCTTCGATGTATATCGGAGGGGTTTATGTAAATTCATCTTGTTAAACCAAATCCAATCATGTTAACTCCTTCAGTGAATACCATAGGAGTTCATACCAAGTCTCTCAGTGGTCATCGGAGGTGATCTTGTAAAAGTCTCTAATCAGCTCTGACGAAGATGATGTTAAGTGGTCCGAAGAGTCTGGTGTCCATTGTGTTAACTCCTCTGTTGAAAACTGAAGGAGATGCAGTCAAGTCTTCCGATGGAATCAAAGAGGATTTCTTGAAGACCTCTGGATGGACTAGAGGAAATATTTTTAACTTCTCTGAATGCAAAGAATCTTAAAAAGTTAACGAAGTCTTGGAAATGGATTTCTTCGTTCAATTTTAGGGTTTGGCTAATGGAGGGTCGAGGGATTGTGGTTAGGGTTCAAATATCACTAACCTTGGCATGTATAGTTGTGGTGGGTAAGGGCATGAAATGTAAATGTTAGAGGTCTGGCGACTCTAGCGTTTTGTGTTTCGATGACTCGACTGATACAAAAACGAGTTTTAAGTGGAAGATCCTCGAAGTATGTTGGAATGTGCGAAGATTTCTCGGCATGGTATTAAGGTATTAATTCAGGTTTGAAATAATGTCGAGAATTAGATCATCGGGGGAATCATTAATTTTAGGATGGTGAGTTTCGTTTGAAGACCAAAGATAAGGAGGAATATAAGCAATGAACTATCCCTGAGGTAGATATGAACTAGGGTACGAGAGATTTAGTTATGGCGGAGATCGAGTGTGTGATAGTTGAGGATTCATATGGAGGGAAGGTAAAAGGGTTGCAATTGTTGAAGGTGATTTCCGAGGAAAAACCAAAGGGGCCAAAGTTTAAATGGTCGGTGTCTAAAGAAAAAGAAAAAAAATAGGCCTAACCCTAGCAAATATTACTAGCGAAAATGGAAAAGACAGTTTTAGGGCTTAACTAGCACTTGTTATGACGCATGGAGGTAGAGGGTAGGTCAAGGATAGAGGAGTGTTGAACTTGTGATAGCTTGATAATGCTCCATATTCTCCCTTAGATGATTGGCGAATGATAGTGGGAAAGAAATGAGAACACTCTGATCGACAAGTCTCTTGGGCTCTCAAAAGAACAATGGCTAAATGTTTGAGGGGGAATGCCCTTTTATATCCATTGGGCACATTTAATGCAACCAAAGGGTTTTTGGAATATTGTACCAAAAGCGATGTTGAGAATGCCTCTGGTGTGAATCGAAGGAGTTAATGGGAAGATTCCTAGTATGCACTAGAGAACAAAGTGAAAAAGTATTTCATGTATACTGAAGACGTTAGTGTGAATCATGTCGATGTGTTGAGAAGATGGGAACTCCTCTGATTCAATCGGAGGAGTTTTTGAGAACTTGTGTATTTGTCAATTTAGTGTTTCAAAGAAATTCGGGGAAAGTTCCCTGGTGTTCATCGGAGAAATTAAAGGGAACTCATTTGATGTATACAGAAGAATTTTATAATAACTTACCTGATGACCAAAACTCATTCTCAAAATATGCCTAAGTATCCAAAACAAAGATAGAATCCTAACCAAACTAAGAAAATTAAAGTGGTTTGTTTAGAAAGAGGTAATCAATGATCAATATTAAGGAAAAAATTGCAAGCCAATAAGTTTTTTTTTTTTTTTAATAGAAGGGGGGGTTCCCTTTTCTTGGGGAGAGGCTTTAGGAATAAACATACAAGAAAAAGGAGGTTGATGCTTAACACAACATGTCCATAGAAAATGAAAATGCAAAAATAACAATTAATCACCATAAAATAAACTCCTTGAATATATTAGCTAATGTAGAAAAATAATTGTGCTCAAGGGAAGAATGTGATGATCTTTTATATCCCAAATATCCCCATCCACCCATTGGGGTTCTATTAGAAAAGAGGAAGAAGAGTTTTCATAATTGCAAGAGATAGAAGTGGATAGGATAATATCGAGGATATGAATGAGATAGACTTAATTTGATGGAGAGTTAGGGGATTTAAATATATGTTAATTATATTAAGATGTGATCACAAGTAGAACATGTGACTTATTTTGATATAACTTATATTACATTTAAAATAAATACTTTAAGAAATTATAACTCTATATTTTTCTTTTTATTTATAATATTTTGTTGAAATGGGTGGTTATTTTGTTGAAATATTTGTTTATAACTCTCTATTCAATGAAAGTAAGCCAGCAGTAAATTAAACTAGTGTTTTCGAGAAAGGAAAATAAAAGAATCTATAATTTGACGTTTTTAAACAATCCCATGAGCGTGATTATGATGGAGGGGTAAGAAGAGAATGATGATATCTCCAAGTAAATTTGCACTAATCTATGCACGTTTTTGGATATTTCAATGGTCAACTCACCAAAATGTATCTACAACTATAGTGAATACAGTGAGACAATGAAATTCAACATTTACCCTAGAAACCCCATAAGTTGTTGCAAAAGAGTAAGTTTCATAGATACCAAAGCTTGTAACCCAAGATGAGTCAATGTGCCAAAAAAAATACACATGACAAAGAATTATTTATGTGGAAGTGATATGTGGGTGTTGGAACCTTGTGTTATGGATTGAGTGGATTCATTTATTTTCTTGGTTCTCACTAGCATAATTCAACAAATTTATAACTATGTGACTAAAAAAAGATAGTCGTGATATTTCTTATAACCTATATACTAGAAAAATTGAGCATTTTTATGTAAGTGTAGTTATAAATTACTAACATAAACTAGTAATATATATTAGGGATAAACATATACAACTAGTCTATGACAATGTGAGTATAAATTAGTAATATTTAATTCAATTTTAGTAGTATAGTCATTTTAGAGTCTTTTATCATGTCGATTAGGATTTTTCATGTTGAATTCATTTTTACAACATTCATGGATGTGTCAACCATACACCACACTCAACAACATATACAATATAATTATTTATTACATGAATTGCAACTCCTAGCCCACATATAGCCTAGATTAATCCCAACCATGAGTGAATTATATATTGTTTCACAAGTTATATTTGATCGAAGTTCAATGTCTAACAGTACTACAAATTGGATATGATGGCTGATTTATAACTTTTATCTCCAATCAACATCATACCTACACCTTAGAATTCAACATCACCAAATTGATGTATGGTACCCCCTTGTTTGTAGGACAAAGGACTTCGCAATGATTTGAGTGCTTATAAGTCTATGGAGGTGTACATACCATATCCCCCTCTAGATTTGAACCTCTAATCTCCAAGGAAACACATAGGTTTAAACATAACAATAGACCTATGTAAATTGTATGACACAATTTATTCATCTTCGGTGCTAGTTGGATATAAGTATGTTTATAATTATATTTAATAACTTATATAAAATAAAATAATAAAATTGATTAAATAAGACTATGCATTAAAATATAACTATATTATTTATTATTGATAATATATGCTATATTATTTATTATTTATAATATATATTACTTGTAATATATACAAATCATAGTTATAATATGTACCCAAAAAAACAAAGAAAATAAAAGAAGTAAATAAACAAATGCAATACAACCTAATCACTATCATTTCATTCTCCCACACTCATCCCATGAAACCCCAAAACTAGTTGACAAAAACAGTGGAGAATGGGATCATTTAGCATTATGGTTGGAAAGAAATCAAGGTTTTGGTAGAAAACGACTCATTTGAGAGTTAATTGAGGGTTTCATAATTGTGAATTAGGGGAACAATTTTTATTTTTTCTCTAATTTTGGTTGGAAAAAGGGGTTCAAAACATAAACAAGAGGGAATGGGGATAATGAGCTTATAGTTCTATTTGGTTCTCATTGAGTGTGTAGTGCATCTTCTTCTAACTGGTTATGGATTTGTAGCCTCATTTATAACACTTTTTATTGAGATTGGAGAACGAATATTCATAAACGTTGTAGATGTAGGTGATGATCTAGTTGGGAAAGTAGAGTAGGGTATTCCTAAACATGGTCCATGTAACCTAACTCTCAATACTCACTCGGTAAGGTTTCCTTCATCTTTTTTTATTATTTCCCCTATGATTAAATCCCATCCCTTCATGGTTTAAGTTTGTAAGTGATGTAGCATGCAACCCATCATTTTGTATTCCTTGAACATAAGCCTTGAGGCTTAATACCGAATGTGAATGTAGCCAAGAATTGTATGTGTTCATTACAACTGAAATGCTTCATGTCCAGAATTGAGTTAGGTAATAATTATCTTCAAACAATGGTTTGATATCATGGAATTATTGTTTCTCTACTAGAAATATTGAGTTCTTGCATACTACATGATGCAGATGCATTAATGTTGATGCAAGGAGAGTGAATATTTGTAATTGTAGAATGGTTGATGAACCTATTGTGGGGTCTGAGGTCCCTTTAACTCAATAGCAGGAACTAAACCCGCTTAAGAGGCCCAATTAGACTCATAAGCGTTTGATGAGTGGTAAGGTTCTTCAGATTTGTGATCTGGATGGAATTATTGATGGGCTTTAATCACGATTGACAGATGTGTCTTTTCTATGAAACCTTTCATCAGGATGGGCAGTTCTCTTTTTGGTTCTTTTCCTAATATTTATAACAAAGAAAGATAAAGATTAATCTAAATGGCAGAGGGAAGTTAACTTGTGTGTTGGGAGAAGGCTAGGTTTTTTGTGGGATAACCTCTATACCTTAGCATGCATACGAAGAAGATCTAAACTAATTCAAACCAGCATTAATACCATTTTTATTAGTGGACATTCAACATTGTTTGAGATAATGGTTACAGAAAAGAAAAGTATACACGTGACAAGAAGCTAGTGCAATAAAAGTAATTTATGATGCTCTATTATCAATCACAGCTTAACACAATTGATTTCTATTCATCAACTAGAATAAAATAATTGTTATAGAATTATCAGATAACTTTAAATAACAGAAACAACAACTCTTACTCAATACAGCAGCAAATATTGAATTTGAAGACATAGATAATCCCCCTCAGTCCAATCACATTCACGCCTTAGATGATAGAAGTGTCCTTGGTTCTAAACAGAACTTCTTAACTAAAGTAACTTGCATT
The DNA here is from genome assembly GCA_032191745.1 of Picea mariana. Classification (NCBI taxonomy): domain Eukaryota; kingdom Viridiplantae; phylum Streptophyta; class Pinopsida; order Pinales; family Pinaceae; genus Picea; species Picea mariana. Next base: position 48,902 of record JASDQU010014626.1, on the reverse strand, counting down.
GAAATAATTCTCTTACAAAATTCCAGAAAAAGTCTTTCTCTCCAAAACCATCGACCATTTGTCCCAGGCTAATGCCCTTATTTATAACAAAAAATAACTAAACTAAAAATAGCTACTAAAGTTGTGTTAAATTAAGAAAATGCCACGTGGCGGATTTATCTATCAGTTCTCTTTTGTTCATCTAGTGGTTTCACTGAAGTGGATTGTTCTTCTCGTACTCTAACCACTTGATGAAGAGATCTTTGCATGTATTTGCATATGGAAACCTGTGTTGATCCATCGGAGCAGAGAGGGCCTCTTTTATCTCTATTTTTCATTCCTTGTACTTGATTACCTTGACACTTAAGCATTGTAGAATTGCTAGATCTTTAAATGGGGGTTCCATGAACCTCTTCATTTGACCTGGTATCATGCTTGAAATCTGGGAACTCTCTTCTTCCCATTCTAGGTATTTCTCTTGATGTTGTTTAACTATGTCATGTAGATTGGCGAAATCTTCTAGTGGACCAAACTCTGGTAGGTCAATGCTCCTCATTTCCCGATTGATTTTCTCCCAATATTTCTCACACTCTCCCCATCTTTCCTGCATTGTCCATTGAGTTTCCTGGACCATGCTTACCCAATGTTCAATTGCCTTCTTTATCCAGGTGATGTTGATATCCATCAACACTCGAATGTCATGCTCATATGTATATTGACCCTTCTTCACTTCGTTGATGTAGTCTATCCATTCTAAGGTTTGATGTGCCTTTTCATACCATTGTTACATGTATTTATAGGTTGACATCCCCATGAGGGTATCTTCTTGAAAATCATCTATGTGAGCAGTGAAGAGATCTCTTTCGCTAGTGAATTGTGCATAAATTTCTCGCAAATCACGCTTCAGGAGTACCACTTCCTAATTCGAATTCTCATAATATTTTTCTTGATGTCGCAAATGGTATAGCTCTTTCTTCATGGAGGCTACCTCCATTTCATCCCTTCTTGCCCTGTCCAAAGTAGCATCAGTTATATCCATAGCCGCTCCTATTAGCTAAGTCATCTTAGCATTTTTTGTGTCAAACAGTGTTTCCTCTATGGTTATGAGAAGTGTTTTATCAAGTGTGAGCCTCATTTTCTTGGTAGTTATTCTCATTACTTATTTCCTTTTCCTATCATAAGAAATTTCATGTATATCAGCGATTTCATCCATTGGTTCAGGAATCTGTTGATCTCC
>JASDQU010014626.1:34647-47611 GCA_032191745.1 Picea mariana | reverse complement strand
GTAGGCATAGGATCGACATTAGCTTGTGGTTCGGCCGTTGAGATGTTGATTTCTAGAAGCTTCCTTTCTTCTTTTGGTTCAGCGGCACCCAAGTCATTCTTGGAGCTCTCATTATAAGGATGTGTTCCCAATTGGTTGAGAAATTCAATATTTGAAGTTCTCCTAGCATCATGTCCGCCTTCATGGGGATTTGGCATCAAAGCATCGAAAGATGGAGCTTCTCCTAGTTCTTCCTCTTCTATGATTGGTATCGGGGTTATGCGCGAAACATATGAACTTCCCTCATCATCGTATATGGTAATTAAGTCTATGAGGAGAATAAGCACACCCATCCCACTTGATTCTCTTGTTATCCACCGCTGAGTTGTAGTAGTCATCGGTGATCCTTCCTGTGGTGACATGGGATTGGGGTTTTATTGGTCGAAGGTCTCCTCTAGTGGAATTGTCTCTGAGCCATTTAGCTCTTCTCCATGATTGTTTGTGTCGTCCAGGGTAATCCTCAAGGGTAATATCAAAGGGTTAAGTGGGGGATCTTATTCCGACCTTTGTATATCTCTTTGGTCTTCTTCCAGTAATAGCATCCCCCTCATGCATGTCTCTATTGCTTCTACTGCTTTGTTTTCTTCTCTTACCCTGAGGGATTCTTGAGTTGTCTGTTCTATTGTCTCAACTTGTTCATCCATAGACATCGCTTTCAATATGATCATATTGGGATTAGCCCTTCTATGCAGTACCTCCTCCTAGTCCTAGGTTCCCTTTGTAAATATTTCATCTTCAAAATTATCATGAGCATACGACCAATAGGAGGATACCTGGGAAGCATGCTGGGAAACTAAACCCTTTGGATCATGCTTGCGAAAGTAGCCTATGGGGAACCGATACTCAAGATGATTTAACCCTTCTTGTTTCTCTTGCACAGTGTCTTTGACCATATAAAATTGTATATGAAATCCATAGGGAATGAAATCTCTCTTCTTATCCTTTACGAGGGAAGCATTATATCCTTGTAAAATAGTCTAGTAACAAACCTCTCCCAATATGAGACGATCCAAGACATGAACGGGGAGCAGGTGCAGTGCACCAGTAGCTCCAAACACCCTGATATAGGTGCTTGTCTCTTTGAAGTGCCAGTGGCCAACTTTAGTTATCATCTTCTTTGTTGTCGTTGAAAGCCTAGGGCATTCCTTTCTAAAGATAATGAAGTATATATAGGCTATGAACCCATCACATATCATGGCATACAATATTTTGTACCTATTTTCCAATAAGATATTGAAATAAACATGTGCAGGCAATTCGACAATATACCAGCTTAAATTCATACCTGCGAAGACATTTCTTGTGCAGATTACGTCCAACAAGTAGGACGTCATGTACAAGATTGGAATTTCTCCTTCTTTCGGTGTCTGGGCCTGTAGAAGATTAATAATAAGTTGCTTGGAGATAATGGCTCCCAATTGAAACTACTCTCAGAAATCACCATGGTATACACCAAGGGCATCCAAGCTTCTAAAAATTTTGAGCAATCATTTTCTCCATATAATCGGAAAATTAAAGCCATTAGGTACATGTATGGTTCTCTGAGATTTACCGTGTTGTACCAGCCAGTGTTTTTGTTTGTGAATTTATTTTCTTCTTTCAACCATGAGGCTAGTATCCTGTTGGTGTCATGACACTAATAAAATTTTACCACGAAATCCGTGTTTAACCTCTCCTCTGGGTCCCTAAGATTATAATAATGTGTACCTCAACTGGAAGGAAAACACCAATGCATTCTCCCTCTGCATTGTTGATAGTGCATTTCACTGTGTTGGCGTGGTCGATTATCCATCCTAAAGTCTCGATACAGGGAAGAATTGAGGTCTGACAAGCCACCATGTGCAGGTATGATCTCATGATGCTCGAGAACACTTGATCATCCAACATTCTGACGTTCGGGTTGTTGTGTGGTGTGAACTTCGGGTAATCCTCCTGGTTGATTTTGCTATACAAGCCTCCCCAAAGCGGGAGCACCATTTTAGATCCAGTGCTTGTCTATGTGTCTTCGAACACCGGAGTTTGGGAAAATTCCTTTTTGTTGGATGTGCAGATAATTGATTCTGTCTTTGAGACAAAATCAACTTCTCTTGTAGCGCCCGGTGTAGACCCTTCGTCGACCTATGCTTCCTTATTTTTGGTCGTTCTAGGTGAGTGCCTGGTCGTTGGATTTCTTGGAGGCACTTTGCTGCAGAAAAATAAAAGAATGTTACAGTGAGCAGCCAGCCAACCTTGACAAGATTCATTGACACCAAAGCAAGTACAGAAATGATAAAGACAATGCCTACCTTCTTGCTTGCAAGAAATTAACCTGGTCTTACTGGTAATGCAAGTCAGAGAGTTGGTTGTAATCTCCTTGACGCTTTCTCTTGCTCCTTCGTCTACTTCGGAGAATAAGAGTTTTGCGAATAAAACATCATGTTTGGGCATGACCTTGTAAATTTAAACAGAACGTATACTTACATTGTCGCATCAAGTCTTAAATTCGAGAGTGAAAATGTGATATGTGCATTCTATTACAGAATTTGCATCATGCTTAGGATTAAATGCAATGCAGGATGGCAAGTTACTTCATAGTTCATCAGCGAATTCAAATTTTGACTGTTGGTCGGTGCGCAGGGTTGTGGTGTTGGTTGTGGAAAAATTTAGTTTGTCTACCAAAACGCAAAAATTTGTCTTACCTCAGCTAGGGGTGTCCCATAAAATTTCTAGGCCTTTTCGAGTTCACAAGAAACTAGTATGATTGGCATCGGGAAAAAGAAAAATGGGTCTTTTGAATAGAACAACAGCATGGATCAGCCAGGATTGTCAGTGTAGAATGATGAAGGTTCGATGAAAAACATCGGTGTTTGGTGACCTATCAATCTATCGATAGTAAATAAGCGCGTTGGCGTTGACAGTTTTCCTTAGACATGTTTCGTTGATACCTTTAGGAAAAAGTTCCAACACTGATTAAAACCGTCATACAGTGCTGATGTGGAAAATATGACATGGAAGTACAGATATTACATGGGGGGAACCGGGGAAGAGACTGAGTCATACAAATTATTTACACGGAAAATACACGTGGCTTATTGATTTTGACCTCTTTGTGAGAAACATTTTTCGGCATCGGTGACTTTATCTAAACATACATCCCTAGCAACAGTGTCCTATCATGTTGATGTCGACAACGTATCGACGATCGACGATTTGTGTTAGTCAATGTTTCGTCATTTCGACCCTCGAAGTTCGTCGATGCCGAAAATGTATCGGCGATCGGCGATTTTTTATGGTTGTCTGCATTTGTGATTTACATCTGGGATTTTTTTGATGTCGATAACATATTGGCTATGTTAAGGAACTGTATTATAGACCAGAAATTGTTGATCAATGACCGTTGAAAAATTTTAAGTCGTGTACATTTTAGGCCTTTCATGCCATATTACTAAAAAGTATCAATCCGTCAATAAATTCAAGCCAGAAAAGAATAATCGATAACAAGACTCAATAACAACATATAATTTCATCCAACCCACAATACTGACTCTGATTCAAAAAATTATAAGTGGTACCCAAAAAGAAAGAAATTTCGCAAAATATTTTAGGGTGTGTTGAGTGCTCAACAAATGGCGATTCTCTGGACGAAAATAGAATCTGTGTTCCTTCCCTCGTTCTTAGCCAATGCAAATTGGTTGAGAAACCCTCTAGATTTATTCTATTCTTTTTCAACAGAACCTTTTCTATCAATGTGTACACAAGTTCCCAAGTTCACAAATCTGGATCTGCCTTTGGGGTTTAGCTTTACCACCCCCTTTCCTTTTAACCTCAATCCATGCCCTTTCTAGACAAGAATCGGGTAGAGCGTCCACTGGCGTGAAGTCTTTTAACTATCATTCATTTTCTTATGGTGTTGCTCCACTGTCAACGAGTGTCCATAGCCCCGACGGAGTCACCCTGACATCACAGACCTTGCTCCACTACCAGCGAGCATCCATAGCCCCGCTGGATTTATCTCCATACCCTCTCGGTCTTTACACTATTTTTTATATAAAGCATTTTCTTTTGGCAGAAATACCAAGAGTGAGTCAGAGAGGAGGATATTTGTTTTTGACAAGGTAAAAGTATTAAGGTGGGGCATTTAAAGGCTCGGTCCATAGGTACATGTCATTATTTCCATCTAGCCATCATTCCATTTAGCATTACCAGGCCACTAAGAAAATATTTCATTGCTTCCCCAGGAAGTATGCTTACAAAGACAAATATGATTTTTGAAAATTTGTATTTTCCTAACGTCTCTTATTTTGCATGTCAGTGTAGGTCATGAGTAGATTCTATTTTACTATATTTATTAAAATGAACCACTGCTTTACAAAACACAACTTAATAAAAAAACAGCAAGCAAAAGAGAAATAAAAAGGAGTTTGTAGTCAGTTTTCCCTAAACCTACACACTCATCCTGATCAAAATGTATGCTAAAAAAAAACAAAAACTCAAACAAAACATCAAAAGACACAATTTGTTTTTAGGAGAAGTATTGTTTTTTTTTATGTCAAGAGGAAAGGAGAAACAAAAGGCCTTCCCCTTTTGTCTAAAGAGAAAGCATTCACACTTGGCTTATTTGTTAAATTTGTGGGAGATGAGACCTCACTTTGATCAGTGCTTGTTATAGGGGTATCTATTGATTTTAAGGTCTCCAACCGAAAATCCTTTTCTTGAGGGATACTACACATATCCATGAAAAACACATTAGCCTTCATCTTCTTCAAGTCTTCTACCACATTGTAGTCTAGTTTAGGAGCTACCTATGTGTGTATGTTTGTGGGATTTTTTTTGAAAGGAAAATAGGGGTTTGGGGCGATCGGTCGTTGGGCTCCATCTACATAACTGAGTAGCGGTGGCGTTACTTTGGATCCCATAACAGCATGGTTGTCTCTTCCTATGGCTCTTGACTTTCTTGATCGATGGCATTTATTGCTGAGCTATTGGGTTGTTTGGTTAGAGAACATTCGTCTAGGAATCGATTTTACATTAGATTCATAGCATGTACCCATTGGGGGCAGTCTCTCTCTGAATGGTTTTCTTGGTGATATGTGGAGAAAGAGTCAGATGCTACATTCCCTAAGTCGATGTTTAGGTTAGTTGGGGGAGGTTCTATAGCTTTGAAGGGTGGATTTCTTTTAAAAAAGGGTTTATAAGGTCTTTGATTTTGGTTTCCCTCCCCAACACTCCTTTTCATATCTACGATCTCGTTGGAGATTTTTTTTATCATCCACTGCAAGTTTTCTGTATCTCCTCCTTCTTTATCAGGACCTGGTTCTGTTTGTTTTTTCGGGGGTCTTGTTAACAAAATTCCTCTCTTAGGTAGAGGTTGAGTTTCTTTTTTTATTAGTGAGATCTAACCTTCTTTGCATCCTTTCATTTAGAATTCAATCGTTTTATCTTCTACAAAATTTTCGGCTAGGGTATGTTTGGCAGCATTTTTTACGAACATGGAAATAGAAGCTGGGAGAGCATTAGCGTATACTTCAATTTGCAACTCCTGGTTTGGTTTATATTTGGGTTTAAATTTGTTCAAAATGGTTGTAAACCTTTGGTTGAAATATTTAACCTTTTCTTCTAGACTCATAGTGGCGGAGAAAATTTCAGCCATTAAAGCTCCTATGGTAGTTTCTTTCGCAAATTATTCCAAGAAATCATTTTGAAACTTTATCCAGCTAGTTATAGAACCAACTGAAAGGTTAAAATACCAAGTCAAGGCTGATTTTTCAAAGGTGTAAGGAAAAATTCTACACACTAGGTATTTGTGTTGCACATTCATCAACCTTATATCCAATATGAACTTATTAATATGGTCCTCAGGTAATCCGAATGATTCTGGGTCAAATTTAGGAAGTAATTTTTTTGGATGTCTGGGTAGGTTATGCACCCATCCTGGGATTGCTAGAGCATCTCTGGCCAACCATGGTTGATTATCTTGAGGTTCATTTACCCCTTCTCCATTATTATCGTTATTATCCTCCATGTCTTCTTATTCGGAACCTAAGCGGCCTGAGTTAGACCCCTCCTCTTCAAATTCAAAGTAGTTAGGTTCAGAGTAGTTACCAGCTAAGTTAGACCGCTCCTCTTCCCATGAAGGTGTTCTTCCTCTTCGTGTTGAGGTGAGTTACTCGTATCGGGAGTACTCTTTGTATGTGGATTGTCTGAGAGTGACTAGCCATGCATGTGAGTTGTTTTGAATCTATAGGCTATGCGGAATATATTATCATAAATATTATTAGCCAACCATTCATCAGGCCCTCCTTCTAGCTCCAATTATGTTGATGGGTCTGAGGTCCCTTTAACTCAACAGCAGGAACCAAACTCACTTAAGAGGCCCAATTAGACTCGTAAGTGTTTGATGAGTGGTAAGGTTCTCCAAATTCATGATCTCGCTGGAATTATCAATGGGCTTTAATCGTGATTGACAGATGTGTCTTTTCTATGAAACCTTTCCTAAGGCTAGGCAGTTCTCTTTTTGGTTATTTTTCTAGTATTTATAACAAAGAAAGATAAATCTTAATCTAAATGGCAGAGGGAAGTTAACTTGTGTGTTGGGAGAATCCTAGGTTTTTTGTAGGAAAACCTCTATACCTTAGCATGCAGACGAAGAAGATCTAAACTACTTCAAACCATCATTAATACCATTTTGATTAGTGAACATTCAACATTGTCTGAGATAACAGTTACAGAAAAGAAAAACATACACGTGACAAGAAGCTAATGCAAGAAAAGTAATTTTCGATGCTCTATTATCAATCACAACTTAACAACTGATTTATATTCATCAACTAGAATAAAAGAATTATTAAAGCATTATCAAGTAACTTTAAATAACAGAAACAACATCTCTTACTCAATACAACAACAAATATTGAATCTGAAGACAAAGATAATCCCCCTCGATCCAATCGCATTCACACCTTAGATGATAGAAGTGTCTTTGGTTCTAAACATAACTTCTTAATTAAAGTAAATTGCACAAAAATAATTCTCTTACAAAATTCTAAAAATGTTCTTTCTCTCCAAAACCATCGACCATTTGTCCCAGGTCAATGCCCTTATTTATAACAAAAAATAACTACTAAACTTGTGTTAAATTAAGAAAATGTCATGCGGTGGATTTATCTGTCAGATCTCTTTTGCTCATCTAGTGGTTTCACTGAAGTGGATTGTTCTTCTCGTACTCTGACCACTTGATGAAGAGATCTTCACATGTATTTGCATATGGAAACCTGTGTTGATCCATCGGAGCGGAGATGATTATTTTATCTCTATTGTATGCTCCTTGTACTTGATTACCTTGACACTTAAGCATTGTAGGACTATTAGAGATTTAATCGGGGGTTCCATGAACTTCTTCACTTGACCCGGGATCATGCTTGAAATCTGAGAAATCTCTGCTTCTCATGTTAGGTCTTGCTCTCGATGTTGTTTAACTATGTCATGCAGATCAATGAAATCTTTCAGTGGACCAAACTCTGGTAGATCAATGCTCCTCATTTCCTGATTGATCTTCTCCCAACCTTTCTTGCACTCTCCCCATCTTTCCTTCATTTTCCGCTGAGGTTCTTGGACCATACTTACCTAGTGTTCAAGTGCCTTCTTTATTCGGGCAATGCTACTATCCATTGGCACTCGGATGTCATGCTCCTCTCTATCTCGGCCCTTCTGCACTTCACTAATGTAGTCTATATGTTCTAAGGCTTGATTTACCTTTTCATACCATCGATGCATGTCTTTACAGGTTGCTAGCCCCAGGAGGGTATCTTATTGGAAATCAATTATGCAAGCGGTGAAGAAATCTCTTAAATAGTGAATTGTGCATACATTTATCATAAATCACTCCTCAGGAGTACCACTACCTGTGTCGAATTCTAGAAATATTTCGCTTGATGTTACAAATGGTCCAACTCTTCCTTCTTGGAAGTTTCCTCCCTTTCATCCCTTATTTCCCTGTCCAAAGTAGCATCAGTTATAGCCATACATGCTCTTATTAGCTCAGTCATCTTAGAATTTTTGTGTGTCAAACAACGTTTCCTCTGTGGTTATGAGAAGTGTGTTATCATGTGTGAGCCTCATTTTCTTGGTAGCTCTTCTCATTATAGCTTTCCTTTTCCTGTCATAAGAAATTGGTTGTATATCAGCGATTTCATCCACTGGTTCAGGAATCTGTTGATCTCCCCAAGACAGAGTATTACCTAGGCTTCCTGTCATATAGAGATGTTCCATGGCAAGTTCTCTTAGTTCCTTAGCAGGGAAACTTATGTATGTTCTGGCAACTTGGCCTCATGTTGGTGCTCGTCGGCTGGTGGATTCTTGGTCCTAGATGAGGAAGTAGGCACAGGATCGACATTAGCTTGTGGTTCGGCCATTGACGTGTCGATTTCTAGAACATGCCTTTATTTTTCTAGTTCACCAACACCCAAGTCATTCTTGGAGCTGTCATTCTGAGGCTTTGTTCCCAATTGGTTGAGAAACTCAGTTTCTAAAGTGGTCCTAGCCTCATGGTCATCTTCCTGGGGATTTGGCATCAAAGCTTCAGAAGCTGAAGCAGATGTTTCTCCTGGTTCTTCCTCTTTTGTGATTGGTACCAGGGTTATATGCGAAAACTATGAACTTTCCTCATCGTCGTATATGGTAATTAAGTCTATGAGGACAGTAGGCACACCCGTCCCACTTGATGCTCTTGTTATTCGTCGTTGAGATGTAGTACTCACTAACGATCCTTCCTGTGGTGACATGGGGTTGGGGTTTCCTTGGTCGGCGGTCACCTTTGGTGGAATTGTCTTTGAGCCAGTTAGTTGTGATATCGTGTGTCAGTCGAGGTAATCCTCAAGGGTTCTATCAAAGGGTTAAGTGGGGGATCTTCTTCTGACCTTTGTATAGCTCCTTGGGCTTCTTCCGGTAACAACATCCCCCTCCTGCGTGCCTATGTTGCCTCTATTGCTCTGTTTTCTTCGCTTACCCTAAGGGCTTCTTGAGTTGTCTTTTCTATTGTCTCAACTTTCTCATCCAAAGACATCGCTTTGAATCTGGTCATATTGGGGTTATCCCTTCTATGGAGCACCTCCTCCCAATCCTGGGTGCCCTTTGTAAATATTTCATCTTCAAAACTATCATGAGATTACAGCCAATAGGAGGATACCTACGACCCGTGTTGGGGAACAAAATCCTTTAGATCATGCTTGCGAAAGTGGCCTGTGGGGAATTGATACTCAAGCTTATTTAACCCTTCTTGTTTCGCTTGCACAATTTCTTTGACCATATAAAATTCTATATGGAAGCCATAGGGAACGAAAGCTCTCCTCTTATCATTTACCAGGGAAGCATTATATCCTTGTAAAATAGTATGGTAAAAAAACTATCCCAGTATGAGACAATCTGGAACATGAACAGGGAACAGGTGGGGTGCACCAGTAGCTCCAAACACCTTTATATAGGTTCATGTCTCTTCAAAGTACCAGTGGCTAGCATTAGCTATCATCTTCTTTGTCACTGAAAGCCTAGGGCATTCCTTTCTAAATATAATGAAGTATATCTGGGCTATGAACCCATCACAAATCATGGCATATGATCTTTTGTACCTATCTTTCCATAAGATACTGAAATAAACATGTACAGGAAATTTGGCAATGTGCCAGCTTAAATTCATACCTGCAAAGACATTTCTTGCACATATTATGTCCAACAAGTATGACACCATGTACAAGATTGGAACTTCTCCTTCTTTCGGTGTCTGGGCCTGTAGGAGATTAATACTCAGTTTCTTGGAGATAATGGCTCCCCAATTGAAACTACTACTGGAAATCGCCACGATATATGCCAAGGGCATCCAAGCTTCAGAAAATTTTGCGCAGTTATTTTCTCCATATAATCAAAAAATTAAAACCATTAGGTACATGTAAGGTTCTCTGAGATTGATCGTCTTGTACCAGCCAGTGTTTCTGTTTGTGAATTTTTTGTCTTCGTTCCACCATGAGGCTAGTATCCTGCTGGTGTCATGATACTCATAAAATTTTACCACAAAATTTGTGTTTAACCTCACCTCCGGGTCGCTGAGTTTATAATACTTTTGTACCTCAACTGGAAGGAAAACACCAATGCATTCGCCCTCTGCATTGTTGATACTACATTTCACTATGTCGACGTGGTCAATTATCCATCCTCAAGTCTCGATACAAGGAAGAACTGGGGTCCGACAAGCCACCTTGTGCAGGTGTGATCTCCTAATGTTCGAGAACACTTGATCATCCAACATTTTGATGTTCAGGCTGTTGTGTGGTGTGAACTTCGGGTAATCCTCTTGGTTGATTTTGCTATACAAGTCTCCCCAATGTGGGAGCACCATTTTAGATCCAGTGCTTGTCTCTGTGTCGTCGAACGTCGAAGGTTGGGAAAATTCCTTTTTGGTGGGTGTGCAGATAATTGATTATGTCTTTGAGACAAAATCAAGTTCTCTTGCAACGCCCAGTGTAGACCCTTTGCCGACCTCTGCTTCCTTTTTGGGCATTTTAGGTGAGCACCTAGTCATTGGCTTTCTTGGAGGCATTTTCCTGCAGAAAATAAAAGAATGTTATAGTGAGCAGCCAACCAACCTCGACAAGAGTCATTGACACCATCGCAAGTGCATAAATGGTAAAGACAATGCTTACCTTCTTGCTTGCAAGAAATTAACCTAGTCTTACTAATACTGAAAGTCAGCGAGGTGGTTGTAATCTCCTCGATGCTTTCTCTTTCTCCTTCGTCCGCTTCGAGGAATAAGCGATTTATGAATGAAACATGTTTGGGTATGACCTTGTAAATTTAAACAGAACGTATACTTACCCTGTCACATCAAGTCTTAAATTCAAGAGTGCAAATGTGATATGTGCAATCTATTACAGAATCGGCATCATGCTTAAGATTAAATGCAAAGTCGGTCGGCGGCGCACTAGCGAGTTACTTGGTAGTTCATCCACGAATTCAAATTTCGACTGATGGTCGACACACGAGGTTGTGGTGTTGGTTGCGTGAAAATTTAGTCTGTCTACCAAAACGAAAATATTTATCTTACCTCAGCTAGGGGTGTCCCATCAAATCCCCAAGCTTTTTCGAGTTCACAAGAAACTAGTATGATCAGCATGAGGAAAAAGAAAACCAGGTATTTTGAATGGAACAACAGCACGAATCAACTAGGATTGTCGGTGTAGAATGAGGAAGGTTCGATGAAAAACCTCGACGTTTGGTGACCTATCAATCTGCCAATAGTAAATAAGTGAGTCGGTGTCAATAGTTTTCCTTAGACATGTTTCGTTGATACCTTTAGGTAGTCTAATTGTAATTATGGAAATGAGAGAGGTTAGGGATGAATATTTGTTGATAGATTCATGGAGATATTGTGGAGAGAGTTATGGAGATCGTTTGAACTAACCATCTAATTATGAAATAATTGTCATGGTCACTTATCATTATACAAGGGACCATTAGTACACCAAAATGTAACATGGGAGTGGTACACTAACAAAAATTCCCCTTTCGAGGGTTACTTGAGCATATAATACTCTGGTGTCCCTTGCTTTGTATAAGGCGATATGTGAATTTGGATTTTGATGTTGCACCACTACATGAATGGGAAACACACCCAGGGGGTAGTTACAGTGGGGGAATGTTACAGAATATATTGTTGAAGTGGTTCCTTGAAGGTTTCATTTCACTTATCAATCAACATGTTTCTTAGACAGTAGAAATGCAAGACAACATTGTGTCACTACTAGATTTGGGTACAAATCCAACATTGTATTGATGTTTATATTGTTGCAAAAGCGATAAAATATGGAAAATTATATTATGAAACAAAGTGTTTCATAGTTTTGACATACACCAATCTTTGGTATTCCTACATATATTTGGTATTCCATGTGTCATGCATGAACCATTTCTTCCAATCTCTAATTATGTCATAATTCCAATGAACACGCATCAAAACCCCAAAATTTTCAGTGGTGTCATATTTGAACCTTTTCTACGATCTATATTTATGTTGGAATTTCAATGAACTTTCATTTAAACTCTGACATTTTTAGTGCCACGTCTCACGTTTGAAATTTTCGATGATCTTTGTTTATGTCAAAATTCCTACGAACATTCATCGAAACTAACATTTTTAGTGTCACATGTCACGTTTGAAATTTTTATTTGATCTCTATTTATTTCATAATTATAAAAAACGTTCATCAAAACTCTAACATTTTATATGCTCTTTGCATCATAATTTCAACAAGTAAATGACAACAACTCATCGCAACTATGATGTATTATTGACAAAAAAGTAAAAATGTGCCCTACAAAATATATATATAAATATTACATTATAATATTAATATCAACAACAATAATAATTAATGGTTGATTAATGAAAAGGCAACAAACATACCTTTTCACCTTGTGGCCAGTGAATGCCTATATGTATATTGTCACGAGGGTCATTGTAATAATATTATATATTCATTATCTTATACATTTGTATATTATTATTTCATTCTAAATGGATTATACCTTATATTTCAGATATTTTGGATAATTTGTGTGTGAGCAAACTTTGTTCGTCTAAAAGAATAATCGACATTTGATGTTGTAATTACAATGAGATATCAACAATCTCGCAATAGTTACAACATCCATGGAGTGTTAATACAACATTGTAATTCCAACGTTAAAGACATTTAAACATAAATAAATGTCCACCCACCTTCACCCAATTGTTGCAAGGAAATCCATTACACTAGGCAAGGATTTCAAAACAGTTTTAACTCCTCACTTCTACACAGTGAAGAAGCAAAGAACTCCATTACACAACCAATAAATTTATGATATGGTGTTCTTTCATACAATGTGGGGTCTTGCACATTTGTTCAACATGTGGAAAATC
>JASDQU010014625.1:427951-462059 GCA_032191745.1 Picea mariana | reverse complement strand
ATTCATTTCATATTTGGTTTATCAACTTGAAATCTCAATTTGATACTTTGCAGTACACTTGCTGGACCTTCAGTCAAATACAAATATGAAACTTGGAATCATTAACATATCTACTAGAACATATGAAAAATAGGGTTTATGGTTTCCATGATGAATTGATGATGGAAGAAAGTGGTTGTTTCACTCAAATTTGAGTCCAGAAACCCTCCCATATCGTTAAGGAATGCCAATAGTCTATACATGAAAAATTTCAGTGCTTCGAGAAACTGTTTGAAAAAATTTCAACGTTGCCCCCATTCGCAGGTCGATGTTGTCGTTGTCTAGTCCTCGTGCAATTCTCGTTCCTCCTTCATCGTTCCTCATTCCTCTTTCCTTGACCATGGTGTAGCCCCCAAGATCCATTATTTTTGTAAAAAATTACATACTAATGGCATAAAATTATCGACGAACGTTTTTCGTCGATAGTATAGCAAATTCGTCACAAGATTATTTGCACTCGTCTCTCTTGCGATGATATCAAATGATGCTTGGATTCATTTCATATTTGGTTTATTAGCTTGAAATCTCAATTTGATACTTTGCAGTACACTAGCTGGACCTTCAGTCAAATACAAATATGAAACTTGGAATCATTAACATATCTACTAGAACATATGAAAAATAGGGTTTATGGTTTCCATGATGAATTGATGATGGAAGAAAGTGGGTGTGTCCCTCAAATTTGAGTCCAGAAACCCTCCCATATTGTTAAGGTATGTCAATAGTCTATCCATGACAAAATTCAGTGCTTCGAGAAACTGTTTGAAAAAATTTCAATGTTGGCCCCATTCGGAGGTCCATGTTGTTGGTGTCTAGTCCTCATGCAATTTTCGTTCCTCCTTCATCGTTCCTCATTCCTATTTCTTTGACCATGGTGTAGTCCCCAAGATCCATTATTTTTGTAAAAAATTACATACTAATGGAATAAAATTATCGACGAACGTTTTTTGTCAATAGTATAGCAAATTTGTCACAAGATTATTTACATTCGTCTCTCTTGCGACGATATCAAATGATGTTTGGATTCCTTTCATATTTGGTTTATCAAATTGAAATCTCAATTTGATACTTTGCAATATACTTGTTGGACCTTCACTCAAATACAAATATGAAACTTGGAATCATTAACATATCTACTAGAACATATGAAAAATAGGGTTTATGGTTTCCATGATGAATTAATGATGGAAGAAAGTGGGTGTGTCACTCAAATTTGAGTCCATAAACCCTCCCATATCATTAAGGCATGCCAATAGTCTATCCATGACAAATTTCAGTGCTTCCAGAAACTGTTTGAAAAAATTTCAATGTTGGCCGCATTCGCAGGTCCATGTTGTCGGTGTCTAGTGCTCATGCAATTTTTGTTCCTCCTTCATTGTTCCTTGTTCCTCTTTCCTTGACCATGGTGTAGTCCCCAAGATCCATTATTTTTGTAAAACATTACATACTAATGGCGTAAAATTATCGACGAAATTTTTTCGTCAAAAGTATAGAAAATTAGTCGCAAGAATATTTACATTTGTCTCTCTTGCGCCGATGATATCAAATGATGCTTGGATTCATTTCATATTTGGTTTATCAACTTGAAATCTCAATTTGATACTTTGTAGTACACTAGCTGGACCTTTAGTCAAATACAAATATGAGACTTGGAATCATTAACATATCTACTAGAACATATGAAAAATAGGGTTTATGGTTTCCATGATGAATTGATGATGGAATAAAGTGGGTGTGTCACTCAAATTTGAGTCTAGAAAAACTCCCATATCATTAAGGCATGCCAATAGTCTATCCATGACAAATTTGCATACATAAGTCTTTTGTCCTTTTTCAACGACCATGTAACAAATCACAATTCTAAGAAGATTCAAATAGGTAACAATATTGATGAAATCTTATACGATCATGATGGTATAAAAATGAAAGAGCTTCTCTTGGTTTAAAGAATAATTTATCCTCTACTGAACAAGGACAACCACGTGAAGGTGGCATCTCACATGGCCCCTCTCCTCCCCCTCACATCACTCTCAATTGATCCCCAAAACCCAATCTATAAAATATAAAATAATCGAAAGCAACGTCCTATTAAGATTCATGCATAGAAACTACAAAAACAAAAATTAATGAAGGTACATGAAATTATGTGTTTCTAAATGATATTTTTAGTCTACCACGTACTTTACTATATKGACAACTATTTTCAGGTTTCAAATAATAATTAAACAACATGTAACCTAGGATATAAAAACGTCGCATAAAACTTAAAAACATGTAATTAACCCATGACATTAAAAGTAAATTATTTTAAGAGAATAATGCATACAAATTAAAATATTATATAGTCACGTACCTAATCCAACCTCAACATCTATGTAATCATCCTTATTCTCTATCTTGATCTTCTTCATCGAACTCGACATTTGTATCATCATCTGGTTCTGAAACAATGTTGAAAGGATTGATGATATCATTATCGTCATCAATGTCATTTTCGAGCATATTTTCATCGACATCATCATCAGGAATTGCAATATTGTCTCCTATGCCTAGATCATGATCATCTTCATCTTCTTCTGCTCAGTCACTAACTCTTCTAAAGGAGTGATCCTCCAATCCAATTTTCTTTGCATCGATTCTCCCTAATTGCGAAGGAAGTCCACTTCAACTTGGAGCTAGCCAATTAACATTCGATGTTGAGCCAGGGTGTCAAGAGTGAACGAAATGGTCAAGCCATGAGATTTGACCTTAATAGAAAGACTCTGGGTTGAGGTAAAATTATCTTCCACAGACACCTCCACCTCCTCTTCTTGGATCTGCATATGCGCTTTTCCTTTGGCCATGATTATATTCGAGGTTTCGGAATCATTTTCAGTAGTTAATGAGACTTCCACCAAGAGATTACTGACTGGGCTTTCCAACACTGAATTCCAACCCCCGAACAACCAGAATTTTAAGAGAAAGATAGAGCTTAATTTCTTCCCACAGAATCCACTACAATTTTTCACTAAAATTCTTGTTTGAATGAAAAGAACAGGCGTAGAACCAATTAAAACGGAAGATTGTGAGGCAAGACTTACAAGAGGCCTAATGCACAAATGGATTTGTAGAGGAGCAGGATTCAACCACATATGACATCGAGTGAAGAAGATGCCCCGAGGCTTTCCACCAAATGAATTCAACCAGCCAATAACTAATCTCCTGAGAATTCACCTCTGAGAATTCTGATTTTCAGACAAGATGGGTGATTTTTGCACCTTGGATATGAGATAAATAACTTGAACCCCATTATGATATTGAACTTGAAAAGAAATCATACATGCTTTCATGATCCTATATAATTTACAACGCTCCAAGAGTCTAAATGTATCTTCCATGACCTATGCTTCCAAGTGTTACATCAGATCTTTTTTTCATACCTCCTCTGTGCTCGTCAGCAAAATCATCATCAGAGGGGGTGGAGCATGCTCCCATCATACTTCCTATGATAAATTCATAAAGGTTGAAGTACCATCACCATAGAGAAGGGTCCAATTCACAGCCAGAAGCATGATTATCAGACAACGCCACCAGACCATCCCCAAGAGAGAGAACTGGATGAGGCATCTTCTCAAAATCCCTCGAGCTCTTAAACCTGGAGTCTGGGATTGCATGTCATGTCGATGTGTCCTTCCCTTGCTAACATCTAAGTGGACCCTACATCCCCCAAACCTTTTTGATATTTATGTCATTAGGGGGAGGCCACAAATTTTTCCCTTCCTTGGAACCTCAAAGAACCAGGAGCCATACCAATTGCATTGTTTGCCATTTTATCTGCTTCTTGATTATTTTCTCTTAGGATGTGAAAGAATTTGGGTGTGGTATTGACTAGGAGAAGACGTATTCTTTCAATAATTCTCTTTATCTTAGCATCTTTGGGAACAGACCCTGTGGCAAGGTATCTAATAGTATTTTTGGAGTTCCCCGCGATAGAAATTTGGCTAATCTGCTCTGCCTACATCAACAATAAACCTTGGTTCCATATCTCGAGTTCCTCTAGGGTCCTACAACACCCCTCTCGCACCTACTGTAATACCCCTAGGCTGAACCCAATTGTAAATGTAAAATGCAAATGTAATCAAGCTGGTGATTTGTTTGATATAATTTTTGTATGCACCTTTTATGGCATAGTGCATGCATATACTGCGCACTAAAATGATGAAGTGTGCCCATTCCAGGATACCCCGCGCAACAACTTAAGTGCACGGGATTTTGAGTCCAGGGAGCCTTTGTGTATATGTTTTGTTTTATAGGCTAGTGAGTCAGTTATTATAAGCTAGGAGGCTTATGTTTTGTATTAGGCCAAAGAGCCTAGATGATAAAGGCCAGTAAGCCTATTTTTGCATGTCTTATCATTAATATAAAATAAATCGTTGCGCGCAGACCGACCATGATAAAAGAGTATAGGGGACTAAACTCCACTAGTTAGGGAAAGTGGGGGGGGCTAAAATTTAGGACAAAGGGATAAGCTAGGGATATTAAGCCAAAAAGGAATATTATATTAATATTCCTTAAATCATAAAGTATGGAAAATTATTTTATCCTAAGTTCTAAGGATGGGGACAAGTGGCCCAAAGTAGCTCCCAACATGAAAAGTGTCAAGTTGGGAACATGCATACATATAGTTTGGACTTAGTTCATTTTCCCATCACTTAGTCATCCATTCAATCATTCCATGATCATTCACTCACTCAGTCAGTTGTCCTCCGTACCTTCGTGTCACTGTACCTGAACCTGTATCCATACCCATACATGTTTGTGTACTTGTTTAGCTTGGGAGTTGGACTGAAGAAGCGGGTTGTCAAGCCTGTGGGATATTGAAGAGGCGGGTTGTCAGGCCTGTGAGAAATCTCTCAAGGTGAGAGAATTGTTGGGAATTGATTTTTGAAGGTGATAAACTGCAGCTACAGGGCTCTGAGACTTCCTATCTGGCTTGTTGCTGAAGCCCAGAAAGGAAGTGGGGCAGCCGAGGGACTATTGAGCAAAGAAGAGGCACACTTCTTAGGGTGGGACATGCATGTGGGGAATGAGGGACTGTAGGCTGTTAGTTTGAGCTGGCACCTATGACGAAGTCTTTCCTTTTGTCTATGATACATCATCCTGGGTAGGAATCCCTTTACCCGGGTGGAGTTTAGTCCCATCTCAGAGGTGACCCACTGCTGAGAGTGATGAGCAATGTGGTCTAAGGATGGGAGGTTCGTGAAAGGTCTGCATGCAGTTAGTGATATTCTTACCAAGATAAGTGTCAATTGTGTGTTAATTTATATGTTGCATTATTATTTATGTGTTATATTTATGGGCATTTCATTTCTATGTTGCATGTATATGCTTACTTTCATTTCCATATGAATCTATGCATTTACAGTATGTATTTATCTGTTTAAGTTTTATATATAAAGTTTTGCAAGAGTCTCTGTGTGTATATGGTTTTAATTGCATTACAGCTCGAAAATTTTATGTGGCATAGCCCAGTTGGATTGCGGGGATGTTACAATGTGGTGTCAGAGAATAAAAGCATTTTCTAGAGGAGCATGGCCCGACCTGGGTGGTCGAGGATGTTACAATATGGTATCAGAGCTTCAGTTTTCAACACTAATCCTGGATGGGATGAGAAAGTTGAGTTGACGTGAAATTTCACAGAGGATTGATTTTGAAGTGGCCAAATTTCAAGTTACAAAGCATCCATGGTAAAAATTAGAAGCAGTTGTGTGGAATTGGGGAAAAGTCCCAATTTATGTTGTTAAATTCATGGGAAATTTGAGAAATTTGGCCAAGTGATGAGATATTCTTGATTTAATATCTGTTCTAGCAAATTCAGACCTAGAATTGATCAAATTTGAAGTTACAGTGAAGCCATGACAGATGGAGTGAGATTAGTTGATTAAAATTATCAATTTGTAAATTGAGTTTGGGAAACATTTGTTCTAGAAATGTCAACCCACATCGATTTGTTATTGCAGAGGTTGAATTGGTGTTATCGGGGTGAAATTGAACAAATTTCATAGTTTCAGAATGTCTACGGTAAAAATGGGGAAAAAGTTAGGAAAAAACCCCAATTTTTGTAGTGGAATTCACGAGGAATTGATGCGCATAAAAATGCATGATCTGCAGTGAAAAGCTTGTGATATGTGGAAAAATATTGGCGTGTTGGTGCACACACTAAAATTTGGCACTTCATGAAAAAATATTGGTGTGGGGGCATGCACGCTAAAATTTGATGCTTCACGGAAAAATATTGGCATGCTAGTGCGCGCGCTAAAATTTGGCACTGTGCAAAAAAATATTGTCGTTCGGGCGTGCGCTAAAATTTGGTGCTCTACGGAAAAATATTGGCGTGAGGGTGAGTGCGCTAAAATTTTGTGCTGCATGGAAAAATATTGGCATGCGGGTGCACGCGCTAAAATTTAGCAATGCATGGAAAAATATTGGCATGCGGGTGCGCACGCTAAAATTTGGAGTTGCGTGGGAAAATGTTGGCGTGCGGGTGCACACGCTAAAATTTTGTGTCGCGCAAAAAAATATTGGCAT
Source organism: Picea mariana (assembly GCA_032191745.1). Lineage (NCBI taxonomy): Eukaryota > Viridiplantae > Streptophyta > Pinopsida > Pinales > Pinaceae > Picea > Picea mariana. The sequence continues at coordinate 455,453 of JASDQU010014625.1, read as the reverse complement.
GCGCAGTGTGCACATGCATAATAATGGCACACGTGGTGTGCACAATATTGGTGGAGCGCAGATGAATTTTGTTGGTGCATGCACAATGTGGGTATACGTTGTCACGCGACAATTTAGTTAATGGTGTGCGCAAAGTATTGGTGCGCGGTGGGGGCGTACTAAAATTTGGCATGGTGTAACACATAGAGTGAAATGCGCGTGGAATATTAGCGTGTGATACAAAAATTGCGTGCAACAGGTATTAGTACAAGAACAAAAATTGTGCATGGTGGATATTGGCACGCGACACAAATGTAATGCGCACCAGTTATTGGAGCGACAAAGAAGTGATGCAAAGTGGTTATAGGTGCGTGGAGCATGAATTACGTTGTGGTGTTTTTGTGTATGCTAAATATGGGTGTACAGGTTGAAATTTGTGTGCATGAAGTCATTTGAATGGTGAACAACAGCAGAAAACCAACGAATTTCCACAACATTTTATATTCTTTGAATTTCATCTTTTTGCAGCACATTTTTGAGGCACTTAACAATGTATTTAGCTACTCAAAAACCATGAGAATAGAGTGTACCAAGGTACATTGTGTCTCTATAGCTCAAATGGAATAAATCGGAGAAATATTTCTAATGGTGTAAACCGATCGTCAAACAGAGCTTTTATGAGAAAGTTACAAGACAAACAGTGGAGGGTAAATTTTAAGGCTCAACTAACTTCGAAGAGCCATAACTTTCTACTCTGGAATCAGATTGAGGTGCAGGAGAAGTCAATGGAAATATATTGAACCATAGAATACATTCCTAGAGTTGAATTAAACTGTTTGGCATGTTAAAAATGTTTAATATGGAAAATAAGGCACATGTAGCATTCCAGACCAAAAACATGAATTGGCCTAGAACTTCAGCAAGTTGTAACTAGCAACCCAAAACCCAAAAAGAGGCGAAACTTGGACATACTGTCAAAAATATGTATATGAAGAAACCCAATTGATATCCTATGAAAAATTCAATGGAGTAGGTGCAAAAATGCATAATTACAACGCAGAGTTATGCCAAGTTGACGTGTGAACAGGAAAATTAATGGGCAATTTTCAAATAACCATAACTTTCTGGTCAAGACTCGGAATTGAGCATGGGAGAAGGAATTGGAAAGGTGTTGGATAGTAGAATATAAATATTCACCTAGAAAACTGATCCGAGCATTCATTTTTTAAGAAAATTAGAAGAAACAATTCCGATATATTATTGAACCAGAATGGTTCATAATTTTCATGAAATTGTTGAGTCAGTTAACCTGATAAATTTTTGTTGGCTACACATTTTGCAAAGTTAACAACAACTAGATCAAATCAGGATCAACACAGAGTCTAGAGGAATGGAAGATGCACAGGGGACTTACAGCCAGGAAGATGAGATCAGAGGGATGGATGTTCATTTGGACATTGAAGGAACAAACTCCAATGGACATGGAGAAGGAAGGGATGAAAACATGAATATGGTAGAGACCATTAAAAATTTGCAGAAGGATGTCCAAAGCCATAAATATGATAACCAAAGGCTTATGAGAACCAAGGATCAGCAAGAGGACTTCAACATGAAGTTAATGCAGATCTTGAATATAATAGAAAATAAATTGTATAAGGAGAGTGGCTCAAGCAAATCAGGAAGTCACAGGTCTCCTGATGAGAAAACAAGAACAAGAAGTGTTAAAAAACATCACCATCACTCCCTGAGGCATTTCAATAAGAGGGTACACAGCAGCTCAAGTCCATCCTCTGTCAGGAAGCATAAGACGTCTAGGGTGGATGAGCTACGAGGATAAATGAACAAAATCAAACCTCCTACATTTGATGGTGAGCACAAGAAGGATGAATATGCAGAGACATGGTTGTTGGGAATGAGAAAGTATTTTCAATTGCATGATTATTCATCTCATGCAGAAGGAATAATTTCCATCCATCAACTCAATGGAAAGGAATCCATGTGGTGGGATCAACTTGTGCAGGTGCATCACATTAAAGAGAAAAGTGTTACTTGGAGGGAATTTAAGAAGTGTTTTGAAAATAAATACTTGACTAAGAGATACTATGACAAGAAAATGAAAGAGTTATTTGAAATCAAGCTTGGGAGTATGACCATAGATGAATATGAAAGAAGGTTTTTAGAACTGTTGAAGTATGTTTCTTTCATAAAGGATGAGACAGTTAAGATTCAGAGGTATTTGAGTGGATTTCCATCATTCATTAATGACAAAATACAATATGATGATCCCAAAACATTGGAGGATACCATAAGGTGATCTAAATGCCTATATGATCAACAAAAGGCAAGGCCAAATTTCCAAAAATCTTGGGAAGACAAAAATAAATTCAAGATGGATCAGAGGAAGAAGGGAACTAAGCCACCATTCTTCAGAAATAATCCTCAGGGACAACCAACTTCTAAAGAACCCAAAACGATTGAGACAAGGTGTCAAAGGCCAAGGTAGCCACCTATTCAATGTTGGAGTTGTAAAGGAGATCATATGTTCAAAGATTGTCCTCACAGAAGTGAAAAAGTGAGGACTGTTCACAATGTACAGAAAGCTAAAATAGTGGAGGACATGGGAAGAAATGTACCAAGGATATATGCAGCCCTAGACAACAAGCAAGCAGATTATTAGTCACATATGATTAAAGTGGGAGGTATGATCAACAACCAAACCATTGTTATTTTAATTGATTCAGGAGCTAGTCATAGTTATATATATCCTAATATGGTGGAAAGTTTGCATTTGCCAAGAAGCAAGCATGGGAAATCTTGGTTGGTGTAGCTAGCTACCAGATCCAAAAGAAAAGTTAATGAGATGGTTAAGGTATGTCATATGGACATGAATGGACTGAACACTAGGACATATTTGAACATCTTGCCTTTAGGTTCCTATGACTGTCTAATTGGGATGGATTGGTTGGATCAACATCATGCTATCCTAGAATGTCATAACAAGGAATTTACTTTCTTGGATGAGGAAGGGAACCTAAGGAAAGTGAAAGGAATTCCCAGGGCAGTAACCATCAGAGAAATTTCAACATTGTAGCTCAATAAATGTTATAGAAAAGGGTGTCAAATATTTGCAGCACATATGGAAGAGACACCTAAATTTAAGGTGTTAAATATTGAAGATTATGCAGTCCTAAAAGAGTTTGAAGATGTGTTTAAGGAAATACCAAGATTACCCCTTAAAAGAGACATTGATTTCTCGATATATTTGATGCCTGGAGCAACTCTAGTATCCAAGACTCCATATAGAATGAGTACACAAGAATGGAAGGAATTGCAAATGCATCTTGAAGAGCTCTTGAAGAAGGGGTATATACGCCCAAGTGTGTCACCTTGGGGTGCCCCAGTTTTATTTTTGAATAAAAATGATGGGATATTGAGAGTTTGCATTGACTTTAGGCGGTTGAACAAGGTAACTATGAAGAATAAGTATCATTTTCCAAGGATTGATGATCTCTTTGATCAACTGAAAGATGCAAAAATATTATCCAAGATTGATCTTAGGTCCGATTATCATCAAGTAAGAATTAAAGAAGAAGACATCAACAAGACTACTTTCAGAAGAAGGTATGGTCATTATGAGTTCACAATGGTTCCCTTTGGATTATCAAATGCACCAGTTGTCTTCATTTGTTTAATGAATGGTATTTTGAGAGAATACTTAGATAAGTTTGTCATTGTATTTTTAGATGACGTTCTTTTATATTCTAAATCAGAGGAAGAACATGAACAACACTTGAGGATGGTGTGATCGCTCCAAGAGTCACCCCCATATTGCAAATGGGAGTAATCCTGGTAACATTAAATTTGTTTCAAGTGGGTTTAACGACGGGAGTTAGAACAACACTGCAAAGAAAGTGAAAGATAACATCGGTTGTTGTAGATCAGTCCTAGACCATTGGGCTATGGAGTCATAAGTATTGTGCTTAATGAAGGCATTTAAACTGCTTATCAGACAAAGGATCTATGTGGTGATGAGAAGAAGGAAGAATAATCTGACTGAGTGATAAATGATGAAACATGGGAAAGATGACAGTAGATAATCTACCGCCTCAGGAATCCATAGATCAAATATGCTACATCTAGACAAGAAGAAAAACAACAAGCGTCTGAGTGATGAACAATGAAAGATGGGAAAGATGACAAACAATCCTCTACTACCTCAAGAATCCATAGATCAAAGATCCTACATCCAAAAAAGAAGAAAAACAACAAGCATCTGAGTGATAAATGATGAAATATGGGAAATATGATAGCGAATCCTCTACCGCCTCAGGAATCCATAGATCAAAGATGCTACATCCAAACAAGAAAAACAGAACAACATGTAAACTAAGAAGACAGCCTGATAAAACAACTCAAAGGAATCTTCAATAAAATAGTATTTTACAACTCATACCCCTCAGGCTTACAAACTGAAAATTACAATGCCCTGCTCCTAAAGCTCTCTCGGCTCTCCAGCCTTTGAACCCCCTTTACAAATTCTTAACTTACCTATTTATACTCAAATCACTGAACAACTATTAGGAATGCGATATGGCCATCCCATCCAAGGTTTTTTGTCTACACATCCTTTTGTCAGATTGTGCGTGTTTCCTCTTGTTATATGCAAGCTTAGATCAGTATGGGACAGCAAGAAGAAACCATCCATCATGGTACCTCGGACTGACAGTTCTGTCTCCTCGACCATAGCTTCCATGCTTCCTATTTATCGATTAAGCTAAGGTTTCAGTTACCAGTTCTTATTCTTGGGATCGGGACAAGGATTTGTTGCATGGAAGGCCACCATGTGTTGCTCACGGATTGGGCACTGAATAAGCATGTGATTTCGGGCCACAAAAGTCTGTCTTTTTTCATTGGTTGAACCCTCCTCAAGACCAGAACGTGACTTGACTATTAGGGGGTGGCCACGTGTTGTCCTTGGATACAGCGCTGAACGCGCATGTGATTTCAAGGCTGTCAAAATCGGTTTGGACTGACACCACTTTTGGGCCCGAAATGCACCATATTCTACCACGTAGCTTCCCCGCAATACCATGGTTTGGATTTCAGACTACTTTTGGATTTTAACACCCATGAAATTTGTGGCACCGAAATGACTAGTGGTCGTTGATCTGGCCGCTATCTGCAATCTGGGCACGCCTGCTATTTTAGCACCCCCACCAAAATTTATCTACCCGCCAACTATGGAATTCCTCCAACTGCGCTCAGATATGGCGCCAAACCGAACTACGCAAGGGATCTCCATTGTTGCAAACTGCAGTTGCCTACTGCTTAGGCTCATGGCTATCACCTGCAACCCTGAACAACTTCATGTGATAACATTAGCTCCATAAAGGATGGCATGCTCCTTGTGAGCTGCCAAGAATGATCGGTTCTAGTTCCTTAGTTGTTGGGTTGTGGAGTCGATCTCAAATACATTTTGTTGAAGACGGCAGGATGACATGTACACTACTCAACTTAAAAAAGGAAACAAACACAAATGCTCCAGAAGGAGCTTATTTATGTACAATCCTAAACTAACTGATTTTACAATGCGCTAGGTGAAAACAAACTTCTACTAGAGCCATTCAAATAACTTCCTAATTGAAAAATTATTTACTCTGTCACTGATCATCAAGCAATAAAAAAACTGTGACAACAAACTAATTACATTCTTCATATTACCTCCCAATGATGAAAGTAAGATAAATCTTGGAGGCTTCAATACATTGAGGAAATGCAACTCCATGTATTCCCCTACAGGGTCATAAAATAGGTGATAAAACCTACTAGGATGGTAACAGAAAGCCTACTCTTCTTTAAAGCTTCTCACATATGGTTGAATGTTTGTGGCAAGCATAGGTGAGTGAAAGGCTGATGCAGGTTGTTGATCCACTTCTCTTCTTCCTTCTCTGATAACATCTGCTAGATGATGGCAATAAAACTCCTCATGTATATCAATGGATGGTGCTTTCTCTCTATCATGCTTCTCTTGGTAAAATATTTCACTTTCATTAGAAGGTTGGTTGCTAATTCTTTTTGCTTCCAAGACAAAAAACACCTCAGCATCTTCATCACTATCTCCATAATGGTCAAATACAGGAGGAATCTCGCATGGCATGCCAAGAGGTATCTCCTGCGCAACATGAGAAGACTACTCTTCATTACTAAACACAGGATGCCTTTCAAGATTCAATCCAGGAATCAATATCTCATCATCATCATATGAGTCAAAAATAGGTTGCACATATCTAGGATTTTTAGATACAAGGTTACAAAGAATATCAGCTTCCAGAACAGACTCAATTTCTTCACTTTCCCTACTAAGACAACAAACACAGTTTTCATCTGATACAAATGAAGATCGAAGAGAGAGAGTTGATTTCTCATCCAAGGCATCTTCTTCATTCTCACAACCTTCATAAGAATCAGTTTTATCCTAAAATTAGTCTTTATACTCCTCAAAACAACTATGAAAAATTAACTCAGAGGAATAAAACTCTTGAAAATGAATATTGAAAGCTGCATGAAACTCTTTGAGTGAAGAAACGCTAGAAATATCAAGAGAGTGATCCCAAATACGAGCATCTCCTTGAAGAGAGTACATAAAAAAATTCATACGTATGTCTTCATGTCAGATGTCAAGCTGTTGCATCAAAGCATGAAACCCTAGAACATTTTCAAGAGGGATGTCATTCTCAGCATCATAAAATCTTCGCAGCAGATCTTGCCATTCATCAATTTGAGGCACGGGATGTGGATAACCAGATAAGGCTGAGAAATTTAGTTGGGAAAAAAGCTTGGCCAAGATAGCCTCCATAGCCATTTGATTTTTCTCCTTCCAGTGGAGTCACCAACAGATTCTGAACAATGGAGTCGCCATGGTAAAAGATAAGGAGTTAGAACAATGTGTCCAACTTCAATTCACCATCTAAAACTAGATCTCTTTGTTGTCATTCTCGTAGGGAAGATATCTTCTCTTCCGTCCCCGACAATAATACCATTAATGTTATCACTCCAAGAGTCACCCCCATACTGCAAATGGGAGTAATACTAGTAACATTAAATTTCTTTCAAGTGGGTTTAACGCTAGGAGTTGGGACAAGACTACAAAGAAAGGAAAAGATAATAGAGGTTGTTCCATATTAGTCCTAGACCGTTGGGATATGGAGTCATAAGTATCGTTCTTAATGAAGTCATTTAAACTGAATATCAGACAAAGGATTTATGTGGTGATGAGGAGAAGGAAGACATAATGTGTCTAAGTGATAAATGATGAAACATGGGAAATATGACAACAGATCCTCTACCACCTCAGGAATCCATAGATCAAAGATGCTACATCCAAACAAGAAGAAAAACAACAAGTGTCTAAGTGATAAACGATGAAAGATGGGCAAGATGACAACAAATCCTCTACCACCTCAGGAATTCATATATCAAAGATGTTACATCCAGACAAGAAGAAAAACAACAAGATTCTGAGTGATAAACGATGAAAGATGGGAAAGATGACAACAAATCCTCTACCACCTCAAGGATCCATAGATCAAAGATGTTACTTCCAGATAAGAAAAACATAACAACATGTAAACTAAGAAGAAATTCTGATAAAACAACTCAAAGGAATATTCAATGACATAATATTTTAAAATCCATGCCCCTCGGGCTTATAAACTGAAAAATACAGTATCGTACTCCTAAATCTCTCTCGACTCTCCAACCTCTGAACCTCGTTTACAAATTCCTAACTGACCTATTTATACTCAAATCAGTGGAAAAATCCTAGGAATGTGATCTGGCCATCCCATCCAAGGATTTTCGTCTATGCATCCTTCTGTCAGATTGTGTGTGTTTCCTCCTATCAGACGTAAGCTCATATCAATATGGGCCTGCAAGAAGAAACCTTTCATTGTGGTACCTCGGGCTGACAGTTCTGTCTCCTCGGCCATAGCTTCCATGCTTCCTATTTATGGACTGAGCTGAGGTTTCAACTACTAGTCCTTGTTCATTTAACTGATCTTTTCTTGGGATCGAGATGAGGATTTCACACCTCGAAGGTTGCCACATGCTGCTCACAGATTGATCATTGAATAAGCATGTGATTTTAGGCCACAAAATTTAGTCCTTGTTCATTGGCTGAACCCTCCTTAAGATCAGCATGTGACTTGACTATTAGGGGGAAACCATGTGTTGTCCTTGGATACGGCATTGAATGAGAATGTGATTTTAGGGCCATCAAAATACGTTTAGACCCACACCACTTTTGGGCTCAAAGTGTGCCATCTTCTTCCACGTAGCTTCCCTGCAATACCGTTGTTTGGATTTTGGCCCGCTTTTGGATTTTAAAACCCATGCAGTTTGTAGAACTAAAATGATTGGTGGCCATTGAGTTGGGTACACCTGCTATTTTAGCACCCCCACTAAAATTTATATGCCTTCCAACTACAAAATTCCTCCAACCTCGCTCAGAGATGTCGCTAAACTGAATTGCTCTGGGGATCTCCCTTGTTGTAAACTACACTCGCCTTCTTCCTTGGCTCATGGCTATCACCTGCGACCCCAAAAAACTTCATGTGATAACATTGGCTCTAGAGGGGATGGCATTCTCCCTGTGAGATGCCAAGAACGAGTAGTTCCAGTGCCTTAGCTGTTGGGTTGTGGATTCGATCTCAAATACATTTTGCTGAAGACAACAAGATAACATGTACACTACTCAACTTAAAAAAGGAAACAAACACAAATGCTTGAGAAGTTGCTTATTTATGTACAATCCTAAACTAACCAATTTTACAATGCGCTAGGTGAAAACAAACTTCCACTAGAGACATTCAAATAAATTCCTAATTGAAAACTTATTTACTCTGTCATTGATCAGCAAGGGATAACAAAACTGGGACAACAAACTAATTACATTCTTTAGATTACCTCCCAATGATGAAGGTAAGATAAATCTTGGAGGCTTCAATACATTGAGGAAATGCAACTCCATGTATTCCCCTACAGGGTCATAAAATAGGTGATAAAACCTACTAGGTTGGTAACAGAAAGCCTTCTCTTCTTACAGCTTCTCACATATCGTTGAATGTCTATGGAAAGCATAGGTGAGTGAAAGGCTGATGTAGGGGGACATCAGGTAACAGTCACTAAACAATGTTTAGTTGAGTTTAATATAGGGGGTTATAGATATGAGATCTTATGTGATGTTATTCCCATGGATGTCTGTCATCTTTTGTTGGGGAGGTCATGGAAATATGACATAAATGGTGTTCATGATGGAAGAAAGAACACCTATACCTTGGAGAAGAAAGGTAGGATGCATATGTTGCTGCCAATTGAAGACAAGAAGGCGAAAGCAGAAGCAAGAAATACTATACTTCTCATGAGTGGGAAGGAAATTCTGGATGAAATCAAGAAAGACAAAGAAATGCAGTTTGTTGTGGTAAGAAAACCTAAAGTCATATTGACCAGTACTTCGATGGATGATCTATTTGAGGAAATTCAAGAACTGTTGGAGAATTTCGTTGATATAGTGGTGGACGATTTACCTTGTTCGTTTCCACCCATTAGAATTATAAGCCATCGTATTGACCTTATACCAGGAGCGATTTTACAAAACAAAGTAGCGTATAGACTGACGCCACAAGATAATGAAGAGGTCAAGAAGCAAGTATAGGATTTGATCAACAAGGGATTGATTAGGGAAAGATTGAGTCCATGCATTGTGCCAATAGTGTTAAGTCCAAAGAAGGATTGTGGATGGAGGATGTGTACAGACTCGAGGGATATAAACAAAATCACCATCAAGTATAGATTTCTATAAACAAAATCACCATCAAGGATGTGTATAGATTGTCATCCAGCCAGTTTTTATAGAAAGTTCATTAGAAATTTTAGTGGGATTAGTACATCAATGATGGACACACTCAAGAAAAGACATAAATATTTTCATTGGACAGAGAAAGAAGAAAGAAGTTTCAAGTTGTTGAAAGAGAAGATAACTGGACAGCCAGTTATGGTTCTGCCGAATTTTAGTAAAACATTTCAAGTGAGATGTGATGCAAGTGGATTCACAATTGGAGCAGTCTTAAGTCAAGACAATAGACCGATTGCATACTTCAGTGAGAAGTTGAATGAGACCAAGATGAAATATTCCACGTATGATAAAGAGTTTTATGCAGTCATATAGGCACTGAATAAATGGAGACACTACTTAGTTCCAAAGGAGTTCATTTTGTATAGTGACAATCACGCCTTACACTTTATAACCAAATAGAAAAAAATAAACTAGAAACATGGTTATAAACTAAACAGTTTATAACCAAACAAGTTCAGCAGATATTTTCGTCGCTCCCCAAAGCATTCCAGTAGGGAAGCACACAGTAGTTCAAGCCCATCTCCTACTAGAAAGTACAGGATATCTGGGATGGATGAATTGAAAGGGGAAATGAACAAGATCAAGCCTCCAACGTTCGATGGAGAACATAAGAGGGAGGAATATGTTGAAACTTGGTTGCTTGGTATGAGGAAATACTTTCAACTGCATAATTATTCCTCTCATGCAGAGGGCAGGATTGCCATGTATCAATTACAGGGAAAGGAATCCATGTGGTGGGATCAACTTGTGCAGGTGCAACACATCAAGGAAAGGGACATCACATGGAAAGAATTCAAGAGGTATTTCGAGAGGAAATACTTAACTAAAAGATATTATGACAGAAAGATGAAAGAGTTCTTTGAACTCAAGCTAGACAACCATACCATTAATGAGTATGAAGGAAAGTTTTTGGAATTACTGAAGTATGTTTCATTCATCAAAGATGAGTCTGTTAAGATTCAGAGGTACCTGAGTGGATTACCACCTCCTATTGGGGATAGGATTCAATATGATGACCCAAAAACTATGGAATAAATGATAAGAAGAGAGAAGTGCTTATTTGAACAACAAAGAGAAAATCCTACCTTTCGAAAGGCTTGGGATGACCAGAAAAAGTTCAAGAAAGAACAGAGGCAGAAGGGAAATAAACCACCCTTTTTCAGAAATAGTCCTCAAGGAAAGTCGTCTCTTAGAGAGCCCAGGAAGGTTGAAGTGGGTGGGACAATGTCAAGGCTTCCACCTATGGAATGTTGGGGTTGTAAAGAAAACCATAAGTACAGGGATTTCCCCCACAAAAATGATAAAGTAAGAGTTCTCCACAATGTTCAACAGGCTGAAACAATGGAGGACATGGGAAGTAGAATTCCAAGGATCTATGTAGCCCTGGACAACAAGCAAGTTGAGTATCAGTCGTACATGATTGAAGTAGAAGGTATGATAAAAAACCAACCATTTACTATTTTAGTTAATTCAGGGGCTAGCCATAGTTATATAGACCCTAGAGTGGTAGAAAGTTTGCATTTGATAAGAAGAAAACATGAAAAGTCTTGGTTAGTGTAGTTAGCTATAGGAACCAAGAGGAAAGTCACAGAGTTAGTCAAGTCATTTCCTGTAGACATGAATGGATTGAGCATGAAGGCCGATTTGAACATTCTATCATTAGGCTCTTATGACTGTCTAATTGGGATGGGCTGGTTGGACTAGCACCATGCCATCTTGGACTGTCAGAACAAGGCATTCACTTGCTTAGATGAAGAAGGGAATCATGGAGTCTTCCAAGGAATTCCTAGAGCTTTTATTGTTAGAGAAATATTGGCAATGCAATTGAAGAATTTCTACAGAAAAGGCTGACAATTATTTGCAGCCCATGTGGGGGAAACACCTAAGGATAAGGTGTCAAATATTGAGGATCATGAGGTACTTAAAGAGTTCGAAGATGTATTCCAGGAAGTACCTGGACTACCTCCGACAAGGGATATTGATTTCTCTGTGAACTTGATGCCTGGAGCAGCTCCAGTGTCAAAGGCTCCGTACAGGATGAGTGCACCAGAACTGAAAGAGTTGCAGCTGCAGCTTGAAGAACTTCTAAAGAAGGGGTATATACGCCCAAGCATGTCACCTTGGGGTGCCTCGGTCCTATTCGTAAAGAAGAAGGATGGAACATTGAGATTGTGCATCGATTTCAAGCAATTGAACAAAGTAAGGGTGAAGAAAAAGTATCATCTGCCGAGGATTGATGATCTCTTCGATTAGTTGAAGGATGCAATGATCTTTTCGAAAATAGATCTAAGATCGGGATATCACCAAGTAAGAATAAAATATGAATACATCAACAAGACCACCTTTAGAACAAGGTATGGTCATTAAGAGTTCACAGTGATGTCGTTTGGACTATCAAAAGCACCCATTGTTTTTATGAGCTTGATGAATGGAGTATTCAGGGACTATCTAGACAAGTTTGTCATCGTCTTCCTGGATGACATTCTGGTCTATTCCAGGACCAAAGAATAACACGAACAACATCTAAGGATAGTGTTGCAAGTGATAAGAGATCGCCAACTGTATGCCAAGCTGAGCAAGTGCTCGTTTTATCAGGAGCGGATCTATTACTTGGGACATATTATCTCGAAGGATGGGATAGCGGTAGACCCTGAGAAGATTTAAGCCATTAGAGAATGGTCAACGCTAAGGAACGTAACAGAAGTTAGATCCTTCATCAGATTGGTTGGTTATTATAGAAGGTTCATCGCAGGGTTTTCCAAGATAGCTCACCCTATCACTTCCTTGCAAAGAAAGGGGAAGCAGTTTCATTGGACAGAGGGATGTGAGGAAAGTTTCCAGCGATTGAAGCAGTTGTTAACCAGTGCTCCAATCCTAAGGATTGCATATCCAAATGAAGATTTCATAGTATGCACTGATGCATGCAAAGAAGGACTGGGAGGGGTCCTCAGTCAGAACGGATTCGTAATCTGTTATGAGTCCAGGAAATTAAAAGAGCACGAGAATAACTATGCAACCCATGACTTGGAGTTGGCAGCCATAGTTCATTCTCTAAAGAAATGGAGGCATTACCTCATGGGAAGGAAGCTTGAACTCAAAACAGACCATAACGGTTTGAAATATTTGTTTGATCAGCCAACCTTAAACGCTAGACAGAATAGGTGGCTGGAATTTTTGTGTGAGTACGACTTTGAGATCAAGCATATCAAAGGAAAGGAGAATAAAGTGGTTGATGCACTCAGCAAGAGGGTGCATGAATTACATGCTATAGCCATTAGCATGTATCATACTAATATTAAAAGCATAATTCTGGAGGGTGCAAATGAAGATCTGCAGTACAGAGAATTGGTAGCCAAGCTACAGCAGAATAAGATGCCACAGAAGATGGAAATATATAAATTGGAAACAGATGGAATATTGTTGTACAAGAATAGAACTTTTGTAGCCAATGTCCAGTGCTTGAAATAGATGATTTTGCAGGAGATGCATAATGTGCCTTATGCAGGACAACCTAGATATCAAAAAACAGTAGCAGCGGTCAAGAGCCATTACTTTTGGCTGGGTATCTCGTTGAATACATCACTAGATGTATGGAGTGCCAGAAAGTTAAAGTTGAGCATAGGAACTCAGTAGGGTTGTTGCAACATTTACCCATTCCTGAGTGGAAGTGGGAAGTAGTAACGATGGATTTTATTACGGGTTTGCCCTGAACAGGCAAGCTGCATGATTCGATCATGGTGGTGGTGGACAAGCTTACAAAATCTGCCCATTTTATTAAACTACTCACAAGGCAACAGATGTTGTTGATATTTTCATAAAGGAAGTGGCATGATTGCATGGAATTCCTAAAACGACTGTGTCTGATAGAGACCCGAAATTCACCTTGAATTTATGGAAAGGATTGTTCAAAGGATTCAGAACGAATCTAAACTTTAGTACAGCTTATCATCCTGAGTCTGATGGATAGACAGAGAGGGTGAACAGAGTAATAGAAGACATACTAAGAATGTATGTGATGGACAAACCATCAAGATGGGAAGACTACCTACAATTGGTAGAATTCGCCTACAACAATGGGTATCATGCATCATTGAAGATGAGCCCATTTGAAGCACTTTATGGAAGACAGTGCAATACTCCAGTGAGCTGCGATAATCCAACTGATAGAACAGTAGTTGGGCCAGAGTTGCTCAAGGAGATGGAGGACCAAATGATAAAAATTAAGAAGAATTTGAAAGCTGCCCAGGACAGGTAGAAAATTTATGTTGATAAGAACAGAGCCCACAGAGAGTTCAAAGTGGGTGATCATGTTTTCCTGAAAGTGAAAGCTAACATGAGTTCCCTGAAGCTGGGAAGTTGCACCAAGTTGGCAGCCAAATTTTGTGGGCCATTTGAAATCTTGGAAAGGATTGGGCCAGTTGCATATATGCTTGCATTACCTGCATCCATGATTGTACATAATGTGTTTCATGTTTTATTTCTTAAAAAGTATATGCTTGATGCTAATCATGTAATTGATTGGAATGTGATCCAGGTGGAGCAAGAAGTTGTCCTACAAGTGCATCATGTGTGCATATTGGATAGGAAAAACAAAAAACTCTGGAATCTAGCCATAGGGCTTGTAAAGGTCTAGTGGACATGGTACGGTCTTGAGGACGTGACATGGGAGCATGAAGATGTTATGCAGGCAGAGTACCCGCATATTTTTGAAAATTTTGAAAAGCTTGCAGATGCAGTGTAAAGTTGCACTAAGGACAGTGAAAAAACGAGGGGAGGGGATTGTAATGTCCCCAAGGCCAAGCCCTGTTGTAAATCATGTCTATGAAGTATAAATCTTTTTTATGAACTGTAATTCATGTTTATAAGGCTGGTGAGCCAAGTTATATAAGCTAGTGGGCTTATGTGTTATTAGGCCAGGGAGCCTTAGTGTTGAAGGCCAAGAGCCTGATTTTTGTACATGTAATTATGCATAGTATTAATACAAAACATATTTGCGTGTGGACTGACCACGATGAATGAGTGATGGGGGACTAGGCTTCCACAAAATTTGGGTAAGGGATTGGGGGCTGGAAGGTTGGAAAGAGAGGCTAAGTGTGGAGCCTAGGGGCTTAAGTCCTTGGGAATAATATTTTAATATTATCACAAAAGCCATGTGAAATCTATGTTTTGTCCTAAGTTTCTGGGGAGGGACGCATGCAGCTTCATGGGCGACATGTGTTGACCCAGGTGCATGCAATTTAACCCAGGAAATGAGCCATGTTGGGGGTTCTCTTTCCATTCCATCGAATTTTGCGTAGGATTTGGGTGGGCATTCCTCCAACCATCACCTGAATCCGATGTTCGACCTTCCAATTCCTCCATCCTCCATCTGTACACGTTTGGCCTATGTGATTGAACCTCTATACACCTTACACATCTCTGAAACTAGAAAGGTGAGTCTATTCCTTATTGTTGGTTGGGAGAACCGAATTTTCCGTAATTGTTGATTCATGCATCCTGTGTTGCTTTCCAGAAAGATTAACACATCCTGTAATCGCAGAGTCGTGCTATTCTTTAGTGCTAATCGTTTCTGTTTTGGGTGTCCATACCCATTTTCCCAATTGACTGTTGTGGCCACACAGTGTTGGACTGCATGTGGCTTGCTGGCCAATGTGAGGGAGATTATTGTTGTTGAAGAGGTAGGTTACCCAGTCTGTGAGCGACTCTCTCCAGGTGAGAGAGTGCACGGAGGAAGTTAGAACTCTGAGAAGGAGTCCTGTAGCTGCCACAGAGCTCGGAGACTTCTAGTCCGGTCTGTTGTTGAAGCCCAAGGGAAGAGAGGTTAGCATCCGATGGATTGTCTTGGAAACAGTGAAGGTGTATACTCTTGGGGTGGGACAAACATGTGGGGAATGAGAGTATGTGGGCAGTGGGCATAAGTGGCTCCTGGGATAGAATCATTTTCCTGTGACTATGTGTCTTCTTGTATTCCCTGCCTAGCCTAGGAATCCCTAACCAATGCAGCTTAGTCCCAGCTAGGGGGTGACCTACTGCTGAGAGTGATGAGCAGTGCGGTCTAAGGCTGGGAGGTTCGTGGGAGGTCTACAAACAGTTGGTGAATTACATCCAGTCTAAAAGATAAGTATATACATGCATATAATTTCAATTAAATATGCATGTCTATGATTCTAGAAATGTTTACATGTATTCCGCTGTATTCGTGAATTATTGTTAATGTTGTGGATTATGTATGCTAACAATATTAATGTTCTTACGCTGTGTTTAACTGTAACTAAGCAATTGTATTTCATAAGAATTCATAATATGTTACAGTAGTGTTTTTCCGCGTAGTAATGTTGGCCCGACCATGGGGTTGATGGTCAGGAACATTATAGTATATGCACATTTTGCTTTCCGTATATGCACATTTTGGCTTCCATAAATCTCTCTTCCATATATGCGCATTTTGGATTCCGTAAATGAGCATTTACAGAAGCCAAAATGCGCATATACGGAAGGAAAAATGTGCATATACAGAAGAGAGATTCCATATATGGAAGCCAAAATGCGCATATACGAAATATCTCTTCTGTATATGCACATTTTGGCTTCCATAAATGCGCATATATGGAAGCCAAAATGTGCATATACGTTCCCTCTCTTTTGTATATACGCATTTTGGCTTCTGTATATGCACATTTACGAAATCCAAAATGCACATATATGGAAGCTCTATATACGGAAGAGAGCTTTCGTAAATTTGCATATACGGAAGACAAAATGCGCATATACAGAAGAGAGATTTCGTATATGCACGCATTTACGGAAAGAAAAAATGTGCATTTACAGAAGCCAAAATGCGCATATACGGAAGAGAGCTTTCGTATATTTGCATTTTGACGTCCATAAATGTGCATATACAAAAGCTCTCTTCCATATATGCGCATTTTGGCTTCCGTATATGCGCATTTTGGCTTCCGTATATGAGCATTTATGGAAGGAAAAAATGTGCATATACGGAAGCCAAATTGCACATATACGGAAGAGAGCTTCCATATATGTGCATTTTGGCTTCCGTATATGCACATTTACGGAAGCCAAAATGCACATATATGGAAGAGAGCTTCCGTATATGCGCATTATGGCTTCCATAGATGCGCATATACGGAAGACAAAATACGCATATACAAAAGAGAGCTTTCGTATATACGCATTTACAGAAGGAAAAAATGTGCATATATGGAAGCCAAAATGTGCATTTACGGAAGCCAAAATGCGCATATACGGAAGAGAGCTTCCGTAAATCTCTCTTTCGTATATGTGCATTTTGGCTTCCGTAAATGCACATATACGGAAGCCAAAATGCGCATTTACGGAAGCTAAAATGCGCATATACGGAAGAGAGCTTTTGTATATGCACATTTTGGCTTCCATAAATCTCTCTTCCATATATGCGCATTTTGGATTCCGTAAATGTCGAAAGCCAAAATGTGCATATACGAAAGACAAAATGTGCATATACTAAAGAAAGCTTCCATATATGCACATTTACAGAAGGCAAAATGTGCATATACAGAAGCTCTCTTCTGTATATGTATCTTTCATTGTGGAACCGGTTGTCCTAATGTGTTGAGGAACCGTTTGTCCCAATCTTAGGCAATGGTTTGTGGTACCCCAAAATGTACCCACACTCCTTCGAAGAAGAGCTTGGTAGTGGCCTCTATTGTGATGCTCTTCTTGCAGACAGCCAAAATCACCATCTTGGAAAATCAATCAACAACCAAAAAAACATAATCATTTCCCTTCTTGGTTTAACGAAGGCCCGACATGTAGTCCATCGATATGGATTCATAGGGCTTGTCGGGAATAGGAAGAGGGGTGTACATTCCTTGTTTCTTATTGGTTGGTTTGGCAATGACGCAGGCCATGCAGGACATGATATACTTGTTGACATCATGTCGAAGTTTCAACCAATAGAAATGTTGTTGCAACACTGCCATTATATTTTCTATGCCAAAGTGTCCTTCCACCCTACTGTAGTGACATTCCCAAATACAAGTTTTCTTTCTCTCTTGATGGAACGCAGAGATGGCCCAGATGACACAACAACCTCTCTTGAAGATAGAAATCAGTGATAGTTTTGTGTGTGCCCAACATATGGTAGGTAGTGGCGAAGTTAGGATGTCTCTCGTAGAGTTGGGTCCATCCAACGGTCTCATGTCCACAAGAGTGTAGCACCGTGGTTAGTGTTGCAACTGAAGGCTGAGGCAGTGAGCGACATAGTTCATGCTCCTTGTCTTATACTTGATGTTGATATCGAATCTGACTAATTTCAATGGAGTATGCAATCCATGGGATCTAAAGACTACGAGATACCAAAACCATGTACCCAAGACCACGATTCTTGACCTAACTTCCCCCCTTCCCATGACCAAAACATGCCAAGCTTCCCTTAAAGTCAGGATATCCGAGAATACCACATGCTCCCCCCAAACACCTAGGTCTACATCTAGACTTTATCGGTGAAATTTAAACCCATAGTATACATGCCTAACTGGGTATTACAGTGGTGTTTCCATTTGTAACTTTACATTCAAAACCTTAGCCTTGCCATTGCTTTAACCTCCATCGCCAAAAACTAGCCTGAATTTCCATAACACGCTTCAAATCTTCATAGCATGCTCCTCTCTGTATTCTTTGTCCACGAGAAGTTGTACCTTCGAAATGAGAGAGACCTACTATTTCTTGACAAATCCATGACTCCATACAATGTCTCATTCTTGCAAAAGACGTGAATTCTCCCTTGGCTTCAGATCCCCAATTGGACCCAATTCTGGATGTTTTTTGGTTATATCAGCCAAGTCTACCACCAAGGGTGACGAAAACAACCCCTCCCCACCAAAAACAAGTGGCATTCATTACTCTTTTCAATTGACAACATGGACTTGTTAATGATGCTCGAAAGTGTCTTCTCCTCTAGAAAGTATGAAGGTCCCCAGGTGACAATTCACAGTGTGCATCATGTCCTTCATGAGATCAAAAGGATCTTCGCTAGCATGCACGTATATGCAACTTCGAAAACTCGAACCATAGACCCATAACCCCTCATTATAAGAGGTTGCATTCAATCATACCCGCATCTACGCCCTACACAATTCGTCACAACTTAATAATCCTTGTTCTCCTCATGGTGATCAGATTCTGCGAGATTTCTCCTCTACGCACGAGCAACCCTCGACCATTTTTTCACAACCTTCACATCTATCTCTAATGCCACTTGTTGGGATCGACTAATGAACATAAAAAATAAGAATGAAGATAATCACATCTCACACTCAAGAGGGAACATAGGGGCAATGATATCCTTTATTGCTTAGTGAAAAATGGAGAAATGGTACAAAAGTCTCAAGAAATCATTGTGTCCTTTGAAGGATTAGCCCAGATTGGGAAAAATCACTTCCAATCCCTCTTCAAGTCTGACCCAGGAGTTAATATTGCAGATATTATAAGGCGAACACTACTTTACCCTAGATTTGTTGACGAGGAAGGAAACAAAGACCTTTTTGTTGAAGTAGGAATGGAGAAACTTAAAGAAACTCTCCATAGTTTCCAAAAAGATAAAAGCCTGGGTGCGGATGGATGGAAAATTGAATTCTACCTAGGCTTTTTTTAGCTCATAGGACCTGAGCTTCTTCAGGTGGAGGAAGATTCCAGGAGAAATGGGAGACTATACGCACCTATAAATTCCACTTTCATTGCACTTATCCCAAAATCATATGAGCCACAATATTTTGATGACTTCAAGTCAATATCTTTATGCAACTGCCTTTACAAAATAGTGGTAGGCCCTTGCTCCTTTGGGATAGAGCCTATCTAAAGGAGCAAGGGTCGGAGTCGATCCCAAAACATCCATAGTGTTCCAACCATTTAGGTTTGAAGGGTCAAGGAAAGAGGCAATAAAATCGGAGCTGAGGGCATTAGAATCAGGACCTGTAAGGGGTGGGCAGATCTGGGAAAGGATAAAGGCATGAATGAAGAAATTTTGGATATAGGGGTGGATGGATCTAGGAAATGATAAAGGCATGAACGAAGAAAGTTTAGATCGAGTAGTCATCATCATCTAAGCCGACTAGAATGGAGTCAAAGAGTGAACAAGGGACGAAGGGAACTGTCAGAGACCAGGAGTGAAGAGAAGAACCTGCTAGTGGGATGGGAGAGTCCGCAGAAACAACACTAAATCGCCTGTAGAGAAAAAACAACAAAGGTATTACAAACAACAATTTTGTTTTATCCCAACAAAATCGTTAACATAATTTTGTGGAAAACAAAGAAAAACTATGTGTTATCTTTACAATGAATTTGAAAAAACTTGTACAAGATTAGTGAATTGTTGAGAGATTTGAATTCAAGTATTAATTATGTGTAGTTAACCTAGATAATAAGTTTCAATTCCATTGGGATTTACATCCATAACCCATGACTAATTGTTTTGTATTTTTTCCAAAGCCAAGAGAGGAAATGACAAAAAATCAACCATACATTTCTTGCAATGGACACAGTGGCAAGATCTTGGGCTTTTCTCCTCCTCTATTCGTCATCTTTGCTTTCTCCAATTAGTAAAATCACAAGGCGCGGTGTGCAAATGAGCACAAAACACGCATGCAGTCCCTTAAAAATCTGTTATAACAGGAACGTGCACGCTTTCTTAAGAACTTGTGCATGTTTCTGCCGAAGAAGCTACGTGGCAAGATGACTGGAGGTTCGGCCCTTGCCATACCTATAGGATTAGGAACACGTGTGCATTCCTAAGAATGCGCACACGTTCCTGTTGACCCCCTTGCCACATTTCTGTTCACCAACTTTGTGCACACACCCTTATTCCTCCTGTTTATGACTATTATGATCCTGGGAATGCTTGGAAAAGTTGTTTGTCTGTCTATGTGACGGATTGGAAAATATGGCTCTATTTGATAAGGAACAAGTCCTAAAGTTTCCAAAGTTTGTAGAAATTAACTTTGATAACTATAGTGGTTTGGAGGAATTGCCAGGAAATATATGAAATTCAACTTGCTTGGAGAGGTTCTATATCACTAATTTCCATCTTATCCAAAAATTCTTGATGACTTGGGTAGGTTAAGGTCACTTATCATGTTGAGATTGTCTGCATGTCCAAGCTTGTCAATGCTTCCGCTTTCCATTTGCAAACTTCAACAACTATAATTTCTTGATATTTCTCTGTGCATGTCTTTGAAGAACCTTCCAATGGAATTTGACCAGCTATCAAAGTTAAATATGTTGGACATGAATGAGTACTTGTCTGTAGGAAAAAGAGCTTGCAATGAGTTGAATACAAGATGCAAGCCTACAGGAGTTGCAACAATGCGAAAACCCTCAAACTAAAGCAAACATTTAGCAGGAAAGTGGCACCCTGGGGAATTTGCAATGGAATATAAACCATTTAATTTAATTGATGTCGATGTTTGTACCATTTGAAGTTCTCTTTCTCTTTGTAGGCTAACTCGGGAGCAATCTTCCCTCCTGAGCCTACTCCCTCCGACAAGTAGCTTTCCGAGTTGTGGCACTATCCCTTGATGATGTCAGCATTCCGTAGTGCTTGTCCCATCCACCCGACGATTACGTTGTCCCATCCAAAACGTTGTTCCACATCCCGTCGATCAACTGGAATTTGAACTTCAAATATAGATGGGCGCACTTCATTTGAATATGTTTGGAAGGAGTAGATAATAATGGATACGCGCTTCATTTCCAGACAGGTTCAAATGAAGCGTGCCCATCGGCCCTATGCTACCGGATTCTTTTCTAAGCACCCAATATCTCACAATGCCAACATCTCGGCTCTTCTTAGATAATAAAATTAGTGTTGGGTTTAGAAGCAAGTGGGAATCCATTTCTATGGGTACTAAGACTCCCATATTCCGATGAGAAAAATCCCACCCTAGAGGGCTTTTACAGGCGAACAGAGCATGAGGCCAAATAGTAAGCGGATGGACAGATCAGTTAGCCATCCTTTCGCACCCTTCTGTGGGGGATTTTATTACTCATTATGGTTGGAACTCTACGCTTGAAGCCATCTCTGTCGATGTTCCTCTCATCTATTGGCCATTGTTTGCAGATCAACAATTCAATGCGAGGTTTATCGTGGACAAAGACAAGGTTGGGATTGAGGTTGTCAAGAGTGATGTGAAGGATCAAATAGTTACAAGGAACAAAATAGAGAAGTCTGTGAGATCTCTAATGGACAATGATCAAAGTGGAGATGAAAGAATAAAATGGTTGAAGGAAAATTGTAATAAGCTCGAGGAATTGGCCAGGAAAGTTGTATCGGTAAATGGATCTTCATTTAAGAATTTCAATATGTTTGTAGAAGACATTTTGTCACTGCAAAATTATAAAAGAAGCCCAACTTCAAATCCTTGTAACTTCACTTGTAACAGCAAAGAAGAATGGAAAGGGCACGGTTCGGTAGTTTTATGGATGTCGCCAATAAACCATTCCTCCCCTGGCAAATGTGCACTATCGTATAAGCTAATTAGGCATTTTGAGAATAGATTATATGTGTGACCAGTGGTTATATGTGTTCCCATATAACAATTTAAGTGTTGCAAGATATGTACAAATTCAAATCCTACAAACCAAAAAATAAATTATAATTATTTATGTAATAAGTGTATTTCAATTTCAATTTAGAATTTATCCTTAAACACATTTTGATTGATGTGAAAATAGTTTACTTTGATAAATAAATTCCCACTGAATAATATTATTAAAAAGTAAGAAGTATAAGAGGTGAATATTATTATTAAAAAGTAAGAAGTATAAGAGGTGGCAAACTCTTTTTTTAATCTAAAATAGAGGAATAAGGGAAAAGTGTGTAAAAAGGTTTTGATTTTCTATAAATACATAGTTAGATGGGTTTGTTATGCTCATGGTAGTTGAATCAAATGAAATGTTTGTAAAAGGTTTTAATTATGATGGGTTTGTTAGGCTTATGGTAACTTAATCAAATGAAAAGTTTGTAAAAGGGTTTTGATTTTCAATAAATACATAGTTATGATGGGTTTGTTATATCCATGGTATTTGAACCAAATTTTTAAATGACCATCATTAACTTTTTCATATTTTTATTTTGATTAGATGAGAAGGAAATAATAATAGTATTTTTTTTTTCCAATCTAATATATTCTTCATGTTTTTGGTTTTGAGTGTAACTATATGAGAGCTCTCTTCATGTTTTTGGTTTTCAGTGTAACTATATGACAACTCTCTTCATGTTTTGGAAATTTAGAAAATATACCATCTTAACCATTAAAGGTTTTTACTCTTACAAGTATACATAAAAATATTTGACTTTTGTGGATGGTAAGGGTGTTAAACCACAACCCCAAAATATTTCTGACTTTTGTGGATGGTAAGGGTGCTAAACCACAATAGCAGAGACACAAAGCTTGAACTGGTGACCTCCCCAGAGAGAGAATGCGCACTTCTCACTAATTGTGTTATCCTATGGGGCTAGCTAGGTTATTAGTTCAAGATAACGATAGTCATCCCCGTTTATATTTACCATTTTTCCAACTGAACCAAATTTTGTATCGATTTAATCAATCAAAATATTTTATATTGATTAAGAAACAATTTGATTTTGGGTAGCTTTATTTTGACTATGGTTCATAATTGACTCATATATTACATACAAACGTATATGAACACTATTGATACTTCTTTGTCTGTTTTGAAAAAACAAAAGTAAATTATTTTTTAAATTTCTTGCAATATATATTAGTTTACAAAGAGAAAGAGAACTTCAAATGATACAAACATCGACATTAAAGGGTTTATAGTCCATTACAAATTCCCTAGGGTGCCACTTTCTTGCTAAATGTTTGCTATAGTTTGAGGGTTTTCCCATTGTTGCAACTCTTGTAGGCTTGCATCTTGTCTTCAACTCAGTGCAAGCACTTTTTCCTACCGATAAGTACTCATTCATGTCCAACATATTTAATTTTGATAGCTGATCAAATTCCATTGGAAGGTTCTTCAAAGACATGCACAGAGAAATATCAAGAAATTATAGTTGTTGAAGTTTGCAAATGGAAAGAGAAAGCATTGACAAGCTCAATTTTCTAATGTTTAAATTACATTTCTGAATGTATAAATAGATTCAACTTGTTGAAAAATCCATGAAACACTCAGATTATATAGAGTTATCCACTCAAATTTGCAAATCCAACACTTTTTCCCCTAATCAAAAAAAAAAATTAAACAAAAATATCCCCAATAAAAAAGTACCAAACAAAAATATCCCCAATAAAAACATACCAAAACTACATATTTCTATTTTAATTGTATCTGCATTCTATTCTATCTGTGAATAATCTTAAAAAAAAATTAACTTATACCATACAAGTTAACTATTTTAATTGAAGATTTGGCATTCAAGTATAAGTTACATCAGATGGGGTTTCTTCCGCTCCCGAATCGAAATCCATCAGCGTTTGAGAAGTTTACAATCAATAAAAGAGGCTCATTTTGAGTATTATGTACACTGTTCAGCATTAGTTTTTGGGTACTGGATCTGTAAAATAGTGGATGGTCTGCCGCGCCATGAGCTTTATATATTTTGTTTCGGAGGTGATAGCAGTAGCCTCTTGCTCATCTTAAGGCGGAGGGAACCGTTGCAAGGCATTTCAATGGAGTCGGCTGAGCCTGCCGAGATTATCGATGATCAAATGGTCTGATTATTATATGATAATTGCATCGTCGATTCCCAGCTATGGGAACTCTTGAGCTTCTTCTCTGGCTTGGCAAGGTCTTCCACGCATTTCACATCTACGAGAGACGTAAACGACTGCGACTTGCCGGTGAAATAATTGGACAAAGCCCTCCTGCAAATTACGCAGAAAACAGCCAAAATCAACAAAAGATTGCCGCAGCCCCGTTCAAAACGAAGACAGCGATTTTCGTAATGGATGTACGGTTTCCATTAGACTTACTTGCCAGAAGGGAGGCTTTCTCTGAGAGACTTCATGTGGAAGAGAGGGCCTCCATTGCCATCGGTGGAGAGGAGAAACCGCATTAAGAATTGCCGCTGTCCGTGATGTCGTCGGAGGAAGCCGAGTAGGCCGTCGAATCCGGTGAAGAAATAGAAAAAAAAAGATGATAAATTGCATGTCGATATGAAGCGCTCTTCCGCCATGGCTGCTCGTGATGGAAATAGGGTTTTGATATGCAAGCCAATCTTGAATTTCTGTCACATAATTTCTTTGTCTCTTTCTTTCTGCAACAACCGATATTATCCCCGAGCCAGCGGTCGGCTCGGCGTTTTGTAACATCCATTTGTTTCAAGATTGTTCTGAGCCGGTAGTTACAGGCTAGCTCAAAAATAAGAAACAACCAGCAACTCCAGGGTATTCATCGATCGCTATGCGCGGGACGTTCCAAATTCAAAATCGAAATGACAGTCTTGGGAAGTGATCCACTGCTAGCTTTCGTTCCGTGATCTGGGCTGAAGGACGGTGGCCAAAGCATGCTCCAATATTTATGGTCATTGGTGACGGACAAAGGCAGCGTCTGGGGGATAGTGTAGTCGCCGGAAAGCGGCAAGCTAACTGCCGGAGGGAGTAGGCTCGGGAGGGAAGATTCCTCTCGAGTTAGCGTACTCCAGCTGTATATTGCTTGCCGTCTGGAGTCCGCCCAGACTCTTCCGTGAAGGGAGCGACCAGTCTTATCGATATACGCTTTTCCCACATGAGCATGTGACAAAGTACACACCTTTCCACGGTCTGGAGTCCACCCAGACTTTCACTGGGTCAAACATATTCCTATAATTGTGGGGTTAGCCTAGAGCCCTCAGGGATATAACATTTGGGAAAGAAAACTCGTTATGGTGATTTTTATTACAAGAAGGCTCGGATTTAGTTACATGGTTGTGAAGGGTATCTGCACTATGTTCTTTCAACCTTACCTGAAGGGAGCAACCAGTCTTATCGATATATACCTTTCCGCTGTCTGGAGTCCACCCAGACTTTAACTGAGTCAGACATATTCCTAATAGTGTTTTAGGGGTGAAAGGCGACCTTAATTGTGTTTGAAGGGGTAACAGTTTTTGCAATTAGATCTGCTACACACGTATGACAATTATTTTAGAAAAATCTGCAATTAGATCTGCTACACACGTATGGCAATTATTTTAGAAAAATCTGCAATTAGATCTGCTTCACCCTTGACGTATGGATTTCTAATAGTGAATTTGACTCGGTGGTCAGAGCCATCCATTTTGACGCGTAATGGGCCAAAACAACCCAATTTCTCGCCATTTCCCCCATTGTTCTCTGCTCTGTTACATTATTATATTCAACTACAGGAGGGAAAGCAGTGCTGCAGTGATAGAAGTCTGGCTAAGCAGTGCTGCAGGGATAGAAGTCTGGCTGTGGAATGGATCGGCATGTTTTGTTACGGCTGCTGCTGAGCATCGTCTTGTTGCTTTCGTTCGCGGCTTGCACTTATCCTGCCCGCCTACAAGGGAAATCCTCCCCCTCCGATTACATACCAATCGGACAACCCTCCCACTCTTCGGATGTAATCCCCTCCCTCTACCATATCATACCATCCGGACAACCCCATTCCCCCTCCGTCTCCCAAATTATCAATATGACATTCGAACAACTACCCCCTTCATCCCCCTCCATCTCCCTCTCCCAAACTACCAATCTGACACAACCACCCCCTTCGTCCACTCCCATTCAATTAACCATCTCCGTCGTCCACCCTTCGAACTCCCCTCCCCCTACCCCTCCCTCCCCTTCCGTCGTCTACCCTTCGAACTCCCAACCCCCTCCCTCCCCTTCCGTCTCCGTCGTCTACCCTTCGAACTCCGCTCCCTCCCCTTCCGTCTACAATGGGACATCCAGACTCGGCTCCGTCCACTATGGGACATCTAGGGCCTCCCCCTCCAACTCCCCTTCCGTCTACAATGGGACATCCGGACCCGACTCCGTCCACTATGGGACAATTAGGGTCTCCCCCTCCAACTCCCCTTCCGCCTTCGCCCCCGCCTCCACCTCCTTCAACCAATCCGTCCCCCCTCCCTCTTCCCCTACGACTGCAAAAATCCCCCCCCCTTCCTCTTCCCCTACGACTGCAAAAATCACCCCTTCCGCGGGGGTTTCTCGTGGCGGGCTGAACCTCTTAGGAAAAATAGGAATTGCAATAGCTGTGATTGTGGTGTCGCTAGTTATTTTGATAGCTGTGTTGAAGGCATTCAAGAAAGCCTTCCACAATGATAATGACAACGATTTAGGGACGGGCACAGACATACGCGCGTACACAAATGGACAAGTCGCCAACCCACACATTTTGGAGGTTGGCAATAAAGACATACGCACGCACACAGTGGAGGAACTGAACTCTTTGGAGGAGGGCATAGACATTCGCACCTACAAAATGGAGGAACTGGCGAACGCCACTAACAATTTCACAACTAAAGTTGGACAGGGCGTCTCTGGATTTGTGTATCGTGCCAATTTACCAGGCGATAGAATGGGCGCCGTCAAAAGAGCCACAGATTTAGATCCCAGTTTATTCAAACAAGAATTATCTGTGCTTCTTAGACTT
>JASDQU010014625.1:407301-420479 GCA_032191745.1 Picea mariana | reverse complement strand
CCTTCATTTTGCTGGATAATAATAAAGGAAGGACCTGGCAATTTCTCTGGTGGACGTAGCCCACACTGGGTGAACCACGTAAATCTGTGTCTCTCTTGTATTGTGTGTCTTCTGTGTTTTGTTTCTGCATTTGTTTTATTTTATTGCTCCGCGGTCCTGTTTTTCTAACAGTTGAGCCTTGTTGTTTTTCTTCTTTGTATGGGAACAAGATTAAGGAAACCAGTTGTATGACCTGTGTAACCTCTCTCCAGGTGAGGGAGGTGATTTTTGTTAAAGAGGCAGGTTTTACCAATCCTGTGAGTGACTCTCTCCAGGTGAGAGAGTGCGTGGAGGAAGGAGAGAGCTCCTGGAAGGAACTCTGTAGCTACCACAGAGCTCAGAGATTTTCAGTTTGGTCTGTTGTTGAAGCCCAAGGCAAGGGAGGTTAGCAGCCGAAGGACTATCTAGGTGACAGAGAAGGTGTATACTCCTGAGGTGGGATAGGCATGTGGGGAAGGAGAGTTTGTGGGCAATGGGCATAAGTGGTTCCTGGGAGAGAATCCTCCTTCTTTTACGTGTATTCTTCTTGTAAACCTTACCTATCCTAGGATTCCTTACCCGGTGGAGCTTAGTCCCAGCTCGGGGGTGACCTACTGCTGAGAGTGATGAGCAGCGTGGTCTAAGGCTGGGAGGTTCGTGAAGGTATACACGCAGTTGGTGATGCATGACATTTTCAAAGATAAGTGTCACTATGTTTTGTAATTTTGTAATTAATTAAATTGCATACCTGTGATTCTTGCAATGTTATCATGTATTTCGTTGTGCATATGAATTATTGTTATTTCCATTAATTCTGAAATGCTAGCAGTAATTTTGTGTTTAACTGTAATTAAGTGTTTTAAATTCATTAGAATGAATAATGTGTTCCAGAAGTGTTTTTCCATGTAGTAGCGTTGGCCCGACCGCGGGGTTGATGGATGGGGGCATTATAGTATGGTATCAGAGCCTGGTTTCAACGCTGAGCTTGGATGGGCCAGATAAGTGATCTTTGGACCAAGGGTTTGAGAATAAATTGTGTCTGGAGGACTAATTTCAGACCTCAAAATGTTTTTGAGTGTCAACGGACTACTTGACCATGTTACAAGCTCAGGAGGTGTAGCGGTATTATAAAACTACATCCAGTGTGGTATATGGCCACAGGGAGAGAGAGAAATCCACACCAGAAGTGTTGGATCAAGTAGATGAAAGTTCAGAAGGAGGGTACCAAGTCATTGGCTAGAAGTCCTTGAGAAGCAGAGTTGGACGGTCAGAATTCTCTGTGGAGAACTCGCAAAATCGCGAGGACCGTAAGATAGCCAGAAGTTGCAAGGTGGTTCGTGGATGGAGAAACTCGCCACCCTAGGATCTAGAATAAACGTGGGTCATTGATCGTGGTTGGTTTGAACCGTTGGATCATTTCGTGAATTCAGGGATTGTGAACTTGGAGCGCAGGCCAAATTCTTGGTCACTCCAAGTCCCGAATCACGAAAGAGATTAACAAGGGTAGAATCGAACGGTGGAGCGCTTCCAGGAAGAAGTGTCAAAATCTCGTGAGCCGTCGGATCTAGCCAACTAGCGAGGAAGTTAGGGCTGAAGAGCTTTGATAGGTGTAAGTGTAGGAGAGATGTGGACCGTCAAATCAAGGGAGGCTCACAGTCATTGATCTCATACATGAATTTCCATATCAGAATTTTGGGATTGAAGCGACAAGATATTTGGAGTCGCTGCATCGTGAACTCCTAGTTCATGAAACTCTGAAAAGATTTGGACCTTTAGATCCAAATCATCGAGGATCGTTGGATCGCATACAAGAACTTGTGTATCAGAATTCGGGGATTGAAGTGACAAGAGATTTGGAGTCGCTGCATCATGAACTCCTGGTTACCAAAACCCCGAAACCCAAAGTTTCGAAGTCCCGAAATCTTCGAAGACGGAAGAATCGTAGCGGATTTTTAACCATTGGATGTTGGGTAAACGTGGATCATCGATCCACATGATTTACGCGAATTCGGTAAATCGAAACTCCGGGAGATAGATGTGTGTACCTTAAACTCTTCGAAGGTTGAAATCCTGAGTAGCACCTAGTAGTCTAGCATTGGTCATGACCTTTGGTTACAAGGGTAGGGAGAAAGAGGGATTTATCACCCAAAAATTACAGAGCCGAGAAGAACTCAGAAAATTTGTGAAGTCGAAGCGTTTTCTAAAATTGAAATGGTTTTGAATGTGTGGAATTGCTAAGAATGATGACCTGACAAATCCCTGTTGTCTGCACGTGTGTTTGCAGAAGCTTAGCAAGTGCCAGAACCAAATAGGGTTGTCGTTGAGAGCAGAGAATGGAAGAGGTGCGGATTGCCTCCAATTCAGAGAACGAAAGAGAAGGAAGGAATGTCAACTTGGGAGTCGAAGGATCAAACTCTAATGGGCAAGGAAAAGAGATGGATAAGGAAGGAAATATGATGAAAATCATTGAAAGATTGCAGAAAGATGCCCAGGCTCACCGAGCTGATAGCCAAAATCTCATGAAAGTCAAGGATAAGCAGGGTGAATTCAACTTAAGGATGTTGAAGAGTCTGGAAAGAATAGAAAAGAAATTGGAAAAGGAGAGTGACTCAAGCAAGATAGAGAGTCGCAGGACCCCTGAGAGGAAAAGAAGATCAAGGAGTGTAAGAAGACATCATCGTCACTCCCCAAAGCATTCCAGTAGGGAAGCACACAATAGTTCAAGCCCATCTCCTACCAGAAAGCACAAGAGATCTGGGATGGATGAATTGAAAGGGGAAATGAACAAGATCAAGCCTCCAACGTTCGATGGAGAACATAAGAAGGAGGAAGATGTCAAAACTTGGTTGCTTGGTATGAGAAAATACTTTCGACTGCAGAATTATTCCTCTCATGCAAAGGGTAGGATTTCCATGTATCAATTGAAGGGAAAGGAATCCATGTGGTGGGATCAACTTGTGCAGGTGCAACACATCAAGGAAAGGGACATCACATGGAAAGAATTCAAGAGGTATTTCGAGAGGAAATACTTAACTAAAAGATCTTATGATAGAAAGATGAAAGAGTTCTTTTAACTCAAGCTGGACAACCAGACCATTGATGAGTATGAACGAAAGTTTTTGGAATTACTGAAGTATGTTTCATTCATCAAAGATGAGTCTGTCAAGATTCAGAGGTACCTGAATGGATTACCATCTCCTACTGGGGAAACAAGGAGAAGACCTGGCCAAAATCATGAAAAGAGAATTCATGAAAGGACCAGGACCATTCATCAAGGAGGACATGTGGCGATTGGTCAAGGTTCAGGGAAAATCTTGAAAGGTTGTGGGACGTCGATCCAGTTGGATCGTGGTCATTGGTTCAAGAGGAATCTAGATCGTTGATCTCTCAAGGGGGAGATTTTGGCATTTTTGTCATCGGGGAAAATAGAGGGGAGAGTCAATTGGGACTCATCCTAGAAATCGTGAAAGGAGAAAATTCAATTGAACAAGGACCATCCATTTAGTGACAGATCTGGACCATTGATTGTCCAGGGGAAATTTCAGACTTTGGGGATTGGAAGGAGGAGAGGTTGGAGTTGCATTACAACTTCATGAACCCTGAAATCATGACACGCTCGGAGGAGTTATCCCTAGGTCATAGGGCATGGTCGCATGGACAGAGGCTAAGGGAGGAGCCAAAGCTCGTTAAGCCCTTTTCGGCATTTCAGGATTTGGGAGTTCGAAGGACCTAGAATTGTTTGCAGTTGGAATTGCGAAATCGTGAATTATGAAATCTCGAAAAGTGGACCGTGGTCATAGGTAGTGGTCGCATGGTCGAGCATTAAGGGAGGAGCCAGCCATGGAGTTAGGCCCTATTTCGGGGTTCGGCGATTCGAAGGACAAGGAGCCTAGGAGAGCTCGAATGCAGGAGTCCCGAAACCCTGAAACGCGAAAGGTGTGTTGTTTATGCCTTAGGTCATAGCCCGAGGTCACCAGATAAGAAGGGGATAGTTAGAAAGGAATCAATGCCGAGGTGTGTGTTGGTTCAGAACAGAGAAGAGCATCGAAAAAGGGGCACCTGCATGCATATTTTCTCAAGACTTGTGCTAGAGGACAAAAGGACCTGTGGATTCATTCAAAGGGTTCTAGCAAGAGCCCGAAGAGCCATTTTGGCTCAGAAGAAGATCGATCTAGAGACCGGGAGGTTGCAGAACCCTGCTGAGGTAGGGGGATTGCATCAGGTTCATTGCAGGGTTTTCCAAGATAGCTCACCCTATCACTTCCTTGCAAAGAAAGGGGAAGCAGTTTCACTGGATAGAGGGATGTGAGGAAAGTTTCCAGCAATTGAAGCAGCTGTTGACTAGTGGTCCAATCCTGAGGATTGCAGATCCAAATGCAGATTTCATAGTATGCACTGATGCATGCAAAGAAGGACTGGGAGGGGTCCTCAGTCAGAATGGATTCGTAATCTGTTATGAGTCTAGGAAATTAAAAGAGAACGAGAATAAATATGCAACCCATGACTTGGAGTTGGCATCCATAGTTCATGCTATAAAGAAATGGAGGCATTACCTCATGGGAAGGAGGTTTGAACTCAGAACAGACCATAACGGTCTGAAATATTTGTTTGATCAGCCAACCTTAAACGCTAGACAAAGTAGGTGGTTGGAATTTTTGTGTGAGTATGACTTTGAGATCAAGCATATCAAAGGAAAGGAGAATAAAGTGGTTGATGCACTCAGCAGGAGGGTGCATGAATTACACGCTACAACCATTAGCATGTATCAGACTGATATTAAAAGAAGAATTCTGGAGGTTGCAAATGTAGATCTGCAGTATAGAGAATTGGTAGCCAAGCTACAATGGGGTAAGATGCCACAGAAGATGGAAATTTATAAATTGGAAATAGATGGAATACTGCTATACAAGAACAAAATTTTTGTACCCAATGTCCAGTGCTTGAAACAAATGATTTTGCAGGAGATGCATAATGTGCCTTATGCAGGGCACCCTGGATATTAGAAAACAATAGAAGCGGTCAAGAGACATTACTTTTGGCCTGGTATGAAGAGAGAGATCGTTGAATACATCACTAGATGTATGGAGTGACATAAAGTTAAAGCTTAGCATAGGCACCTAGCAGGGTTGTTGCAACCTTTACCCATTCTTGAGTGGAAGTGGGAAGTAGTAACGATGAATTTTATTATGGGATTGCCCTGAATAGGAAAGCTGCATGATTCGATCATGGTGGTGGTGGAAAAGCTTACAAAAGCTTCCCATTTTATTCCACTGAAAACTACTCACAAGGCAACAGATGTTACTGATATTTTCATAAAGTAAGTGGCACAATTGCATGGAATTCCTAAAACGATTGTGTCTGACAGAGACCCGAAATTCACCTCGAATTTCTTGAAAGGATTGTTCAAAGGATTCAGAACGAATCTAAACTTTAGTACATCTTATCATCCTGAGTCTGATGGATAGACAGAGAGGGTGAACAGAGTAATAGAAGACATACTGAGAATGTATGTGATGGACAAACCATCAAGATGGGAAGACTACCTACACTTGGTAGAATTCACCTACAACAATGGGTATCATACATTGTTGAAGATGAGCCCATTTGAAGCACTTTATGGAAGAAAGTGCAATACTTCAGTGAGCTGGGATAATCCAGCTGATAGAATAGTAGTTGGGCCAGAGTTGCTCAAGGAGATGGAGGACTAAATGATAAAAATTAAGCAGAAATTGAAAGCCACCTAGGACAGGCAGAAAAGTTATGTTGATAAGAACAGAATCCACAAAGAGTTCAAAGTGGGTGATCATGTTTTCTTGAAAGTGAAAGTTAAGAGGAGTTCCCTAAAGCTAGGAAGTTGTGCCAAGTTGGCAGCCAGATTTTGTGGGCCATTTGAAATCCTGGAAAGGATTGGTCCAGTTGCATATATGCTTGCATTACCTGCATCCATGACTATACATAATGTGTTTCATGTTTCATTGCTTAAGAAATATATACCAGATGTTAATCATGTTATCGATTGGAATGTGATTCAGGTGGAAAATAAAGGTGTCCTGCAAGTGCATCCTGTGCACATATTGGACAGGAAAAACAAACAGCTTCGGAATGGAGCTATATGGATTTTAAAGGTCCAGTGGACCTGGTACGGTCTTGCGGATGCGACATGAGAGCATGAATATGTTATGCGGGTAGAGTACCCACATCTTTTTGAAAATTTTGAAAAGCTTGCAGATGCAGTGTAAAGTTGCACTGAGGACAGTGGAAAAATAAGGGGAGGGGATTGTAATGTCCCCAAGGCCGAGCCCTGTTGTAAATCCTGTTTATGAAGTATAAAGATTGCATTATGAATTGTAATTATGTTTTATAGACTGGTGAGCCAAGTCATATAAGTTAGTGGGCTTATGTGTTATTAGGCCAGGGAGCCTAAGTGTTGAAGGCGAGGAGCCTGATTTCTTTTTTGTACATGTAATTATGCACAGTATTAATACAAAACATCTCTGCGTGCGGACCGACCACAATGAATGAGTGATGGGGGACTAAGCATCCACAAAGCTTGGGTAAGGGAGAGGGGGCTGAGAGGTTGGAAGAGGGGCTAAGATGAGGGGGCTTAAACCCTTGAGAATAATATTAAATTATTACTATTCCAAAGCTGTGTAAATGTGATGTTTTATCCTAAGTTCTTTGGAAGGACGAGTGACTTCCAAATGGGAAGGAACGAGCTTCATGGGTGACAAGTGTCAACCTAAGCGCATGCAGTTAAAACTGTTGAGTTGAGCCATGATGGGGGTTCCTCCTCCATTCTACCGTCGACTGTCTGAACCAGGAATCCTGTATAACCTCTGCAAGAATACCCTCACGCAACTCTGAAAACCAAACAGGCCTGTGTTGATTTCTGGAGGAGTCGGTACACCCTCTGTCAAAACCGTTGAGTCTGTGTTCGACCTTCGCGTGGATTTATTATCACGCATCCCGGAAACCCAGAACCATGAGTCTGTTCTGTATGGATGGTTGGGAAAACTGAATGTTCCATAATTATTGAGCCTGGTTGGGTTGAAGTGTTTGTCTGTCATTTGTTTGGGAAACTCGTGTTTGTTGTCCCAGTTGACCGTGGCGGCCACGTAGTTCTTAGCTAGGTGTGGTTTGTTGCTATTGTATGTTTGTTGCTGAGCCTTATTGTTTTTCTGCTTTGTACAAGAACGAGATTAAGGAAACCGGTTGTATGACCTGTGTGTAACCTCTCTCCAGGTGAGGGAGGTGATTGTTGTTGAAGAGGCAGGTTTTACCAAGCCTGTGAGTGACTCTCTCCAGGTGAGAGAGTGCGCGGAGAAAGGAGAGAGCTCCTGGAAGGAACCCTGTAGTTGCCACAGAGCTCAGAGATTTCTGGTCCAGTCTGTTACTGAAGCCCAAGGAAAGGGAGGTTAGCAGCCGAAGGAATGTCTAGGTGACAGAGAAGGTGTATACTCCTGGGGTGGGACAGGCATGTGGGGAAGGAGATTCTGTGGGCAATGGGCATAAGTGGTTCCTGGGAGAGAATCCTCCTTCTTTTACGTGTATTCTTCCTGTAAAACTTACCTAGCCTAGGATTCCTCACCCGGTGGAGCTTAGTCCTAGCTCGGGGGTGACCTACTGCTGAGAGTAATGAGCAGTGTGGTCTAAGGTTGGGAGGTTCGTGGAAGGTCTACACGCAGTTGGTGGTGCGTGACAGTTTCAAAGATAAGTGTCACTATGTTTTGTAATTCTTTAATTAATTAAATTGCATACCTATGATTCTTGCAATGTTATCACGTATTTCATTGTGCATATGAATTATTGTTATTTCCATTAATTATGAAATGCTAGAAGTAATTCTATGTTTAACTGTAATTAAGCGTTTTAAGTTCATTAAAATGCATAATGTGTTCCAGAAGTGTTTTTCCGCGTAGTAGTGTTGGCCCGACTATGGGGTTGATGGCCGGGGGCATTACAAACATCACACAATACCTCATCTTTGAATGGCTTGATTTCGTAAGACATGAGACACTATTGGTTGACGCGAAGATTGCTTCCTTGGTAGAGCCATCCAACGATGTAGGGATGCGGGTGTGGTGTTGTCGGCATGGCTAGCCACTTGATGAACTCCGCTAAGATGAGGTTATTCTAGCTACTGATATCAATGATGAAGTGCAACAGAGTTCATTTCACCCACATATCTGAATGAAAGAGGCACTCACCTTCCTCTGGCTCATCAGGTTCATCGGGATGAATCTTGGTGGTAGCAACGGTGGCACTGAGTTCTGCGTTAATGATTTGTCTCCCCTTTTCTAGTTCTGAATCAAAGTCAAAACCCACATTTGATTCAGAGTATTTCACCTCAACCACCAATGACTTCTTTGAGCGAAAATCAACAGTTTTATGCGAGGGGCTCTTATGGAAGTTGCACCACTTCCCGGTATCTTTGTTCGTCTTTCCATTGTCCTTCTTTGCTTACAGCTTATACTGGTTTCATAAGGCTACCCATATTTTTTCTATCCTTTGTTCTATGGGTTGGGGCTGCCCTTTCCCTGCTTTTGCTATGAGGGGTTCCCAAACCCAAAATGTCGTGTCTTTTGTTTAAGCTTCTGCTCGATTTTGACGACATATCGATAGGTCGCGCCCAAGGAAGAGATTTCCAAAAACTTGATTTCTATATAGATGTATCTATGAAGACTGCCGCAGTACTTGAGTACCAGATGTCACTCAGAATATTTGATACCCAACTTGGTACGCAAGGTATGGAAGTCATTGGTGAACTCTGGCACTGTTTGGTCTCTTTCTTGCCGCATTGTGGTCCATCTTGCATACAAGTCATCATAACTTCTAGAAGGTTTAACCATTTATCTAAGACATCTGCATCTATTTGACCTTCAAATATAGGAATATCAAAGCTGATCTATAACTTGAAGGGGGTGATGCCTCTGCTTGAGGTAGATGTGTCGCTTGTCAACAACCGTCGAGGGATTTTTGAAAAGTTGTCCATCATCTCGTTCCTCCATCGCTCGAGGGATTCCTCGAGAAACCTTTTGAAAGGATATTTTGTCCCTTCATCTTTCTTTCATCCCACCATGGGAAGTTTCTTGGGCATGCGAGAGAAGTTTACCTCAAGAGAAAAAACCTCGAGACCCAACTCTCTATACCCTGACCTCGTCGGGGACATGCACTAAAAAAAACGACAAGGAGCAGACTGCTCTGATACCACTGATCTGGATTTATGAGTGTAACAAAATGAAAACACATATTTTTAATATTAACACAGAGACACAGTGAAAAATAATAGAGATACAATAAAACTTGACTTCTATTAAATCATAAATATGTTGAAACTGTAAAATGTAGACTAAAACAAGCTTGCTAGAATGGTGGCAACTTATCTCTGAGAAGAGATGTGATGGCTACTCTCATTCGCAAGGATATAGTTACAATGAGGATCCCAAAGTAATTTTTAGAATAAAAATGAATGAAAAAACCCTATACATCCAAAAAAATAACCCTAGGAAATGAAGCGCCAAAAGTCATGTGGGCTCCGTTGGGTTAAGTTGGTACATCAACTTTATGAGGTTGTAACTTTTGCATATGATCTCCATTTTAGGTGCATGATATCTCGTTGGAAAGGTATTGACGAGGAGATTCATTTCATAGGATCAATCATGCCTTAGATGGTCATTGAGGTTATCGATTGTGAAAAAAGGTCATTTAAGCCTTCAAAATGGCCCTAGAAATTTAGGACCCGAGAAACTGCTAAAAATAGTAAATTGCCAAAAAATTGTTTTGAGCTAGTTGGAATAGGTGGGTGGCCACCGATATCCACCTGGATCATCTAGGTTTAGGGATTTTTATTTTCATTATGTTAAAAAGGTCTTTGGAGTCTCATTGTAAACATCATCACCTTATTGCGAATGAGCATAGCCATCACATCTCTTCTTAGAGATAAGCAACTACCATTCTAGTGAGTTCATTCACTCTGTATTTTTATAGCTATGTACATTTACATCATTAATACAAATTGTGTATTACTTTGTATATGTGCCTCTTTCTATGTATATGATATATCTATGTCATATTATTGAATCTCTTGCAATATCTCTGTATATTTCTTTGTTATATCTTCGCTCTCATTTCGTGCTCAAAAAAATCCGGATCAATGGTATCAGAGTAGGCTACTCTTAGTCATTTGTTTCATTGCATGTCCTCGGTGAGGTCTGAGTATAGAAATTTGGGTCTCAATCTTGTCTCTCTTGAGGACAATCGCTCTCGCATGCCCAAGAAACCCTCCATGGTGGAAGAAAAGAGAAACGATGGAGCATAAGATTATATTAATCTATTACTCGAGCAAGCTCTCACGCAACAA
This sequence comes from Picea mariana, assembly GCA_032191745.1. Lineage (NCBI taxonomy): Eukaryota > Viridiplantae > Streptophyta > Pinopsida > Pinales > Pinaceae > Picea > Picea mariana. The sequence goes on along the minus strand of JASDQU010014625.1, from coordinate 410,101 downwards.
AAAGATGAAATGATGAATATTTTTTCCCAAATCCTTCAATGCCTACCAACAACAACAGATGTGTCTTCATCAAGAAACCACTTTGGAGGAAATGATCCTTTCAAGGTACAAGTTAATTTTGATATTCTCGTATTTGAAGGTCAAATAGATGCAGATGCTCTAGAAAAATGGTTAAATATTCTAGAAGGTTATTTCTCTATGTACAATTTCCGTGACATGGAAAAGATCACCTTCGTGCTACTTAAGGCTCTCCTCCATGTCAAACATTGGTGGGAAACTTATTGTGAGCAAATCTCCACAGAGGAGTCTAGAATGTTCGAGGCCAAACCCACTTGGGAATCTTTTGTAGATGTCGTCAAGGAACAATATTACCCCGTTGGAAACTATGAAGACCAATACATGATATGGACCATGCTGCATCAAGAGAGGAGCCAAGCGGTGTCATATTTCACCAATACCTTCCATACCTTGCGCACCAAGCTGGGTATCAAAGCTTCTAAGCGAAATTTGGTTCTGAAATACTGTGTGGCTCTACACAGGTACATCCAAACTGAAATGGATTTTTTTTACATCTCATCATTGGGAGCCACTTATCAATATGTTATCAAGATCAAGCATAAATTTAACCACCAGAAAAAATGGGAGTTCGGGTCTGCAAATCCACAACAACCAAAGTATGGTAAAGGGGGCCTTAACAACCAACCTTCATAAAACTAGTCCAAGCCATAGGAAAAGAAGGGTAACGGAAAGACGAAGAAGGACACTGGAAAGTGGTACGATTTTCACAAAATCCCCTTGCACAACACTAATGAATGTCTCTCAAAAACTTCATTGGTGACCGAGATCAAAGAAAAAGAGTTGAACCCTGATTCATAATCTGATTCAAAAAATAATGGAAGGAGACAAATCATTGACGCAGACCCCGCTGCCACTGTCGTAACCACAATGATCCAACCAAAAGAACCAACAGAGCTTGAAGAGGGGGAGCACCTCTTCCATTAACATATGTGGGTAAAGGGGACCCCGTTGCATTTCATTGTTGATAGTGGAAGCCAAAATAACCTCATCTCAACATAGGTCGTCAAACAGTTGGGATTTCCAACAACACCACACCCACATCCATACAACATCGGGTGGCTTTGCCAGGGATGAGATATTTTTGTCAACCAATAATGCCTCAGGGACGAGGTATTGTGCGATGTTTCCTTGCTGGATGTCTCTGATGTTCTTTTGGTCCAACCATATATGTGGAAGTGCCTTGTTATTTATGAGTCTCGAATCCGTAGTGTCATTGTTACTCTAGGGGATCACCTCTACAAGATACCAGAGGTAGTTCTGACTACTTTTTTGACAAAAAAATGTAGCAAAGTCATCTCTCATATGACAAAGTTTAACTTCTTCATGATTCAGGAATAAGGTAAACAGAAGGAAACTGTGACCACCACAACCTCGGTCCAAGCCCATTCTATCCAACAGAAGCAGGTTGAAAAGATTGAAGCAAAGCACAAATATTCCTTCTACATAATTTCATCTCATTCAGTCAGTCCGGTTAAAAAGTTCCAACCCATCCAACATCAAGTTTGTGGCAGCCTTCCACAAGCCAAGAAACGCAACTTCTCCAACAAGAGAAGCAGCTCACCAAAGTTCAGATTTAGAAAACGTTTCCCCATCTCCCATGGAAACTCAATGTAATTGATACCATTTCTTCCTAAGGAGAGAGGATTGATCCATATGGATATTAGTGGCCACCCACCTATTCCACTGGCTCAAAGAACAGCTTTCCATTTTGGCAATTGTTTATAGTTTTTCGAGTCTCAAACTTTCAGGGCCGTTTTGAGGCCCTAAACGACATTTTTTTGGAATTTTGGGGGACAGGGGCTGCAATATCATACTCTAACCCCTAGTGGAAGTTGTACTTATCAGATAGAACTTTCTGACAAGGTATCAAATGCCCCAAACATAGATCGTACATAAAATTTACGTCCCCAAGAATTTGACGTATCAACTACCCCCATCAGAGCCCACAAACCTTTTGGCTTTTCATCTTCCAGGGTTAGGGTTTTGGATTTTCATTATGTTAAAAAGGCCTTTGGAGCTTCATTGTAAACATCATCATCTTCTTGCGAATGAGCGTAGCCATCATATCTCTTCTTAGAGATAAGTTTCCATCATTCTAGCGAGTTCATTCACTCTGTATTTTTATAGTTCTGTACACTTCTCTTATTAATAGAAATTGTTTATTACTGTATATATGTGCCTCTTGTTATATATCTGATATATATTTGTTATATTATTTACTCTCTTGCAATATATTTATATATTTCTTTTTTATATCTCTTCTCTCATTTCGTGTTCAAAATAATCTGGATCAAACATTTTAGCACCAGATCCTTCTTCGATCATCAATACAGGTTGATTCTCTGGTGCCAGATCCTTATTCAATCATTGATACATATTATCACCCTTCTCCCTTCAATCATCGATGCCCCCAAGATGCAATCAATGATCCAGTGTTGATGCATCGACATTGGATCACCTTCCACACACCAATACATCATCCCCCTATCCATCCATGACCTCTGATACACTGCTTGGGCCATCCTTTTGGCATGTACAAAAATTCTTTTTTCACCAATTAATCTCGATCTTCACGTCAAAATGTGGCTCAACAGGAGTATAAAAAGCCCATTTCTCCCTTTTGTATTTCATTGTTACCACACCAAGCATTTAGAGTGAAAACCAACATAAGAAAAGAAAAACATCTAAATGTCGAGTATCCTCACAACCACCAGTCCTCTAC
>JASDQU010014625.1:313002-387800 GCA_032191745.1 Picea mariana | reverse complement strand
AACTACAACTTTTGACCGGAGCAACATTGATCTACGATCCATGTTGCTCCACCGTTTTCCCAAAAAACATCGTTTAGGGCCTCAAAATGGCCCCGGAAGTTAAAACTGCTAAAAATAGTAAATTACCAAAATTGCCAGAAACATGTTTTGGGCCAGTTGGAGAAGGTGGGTGGCCCCCGATATCCACCTGGATCAACTTCAAACTCAAAACTAATAGAACAAGACACCTTAAAGGAAATACCCAATAGTTTATTTAAATGCTACATGTCAGAGAAGAATAAGCTTTGTAGATGTACAAGAGTTTGATAATGTTATTGCATATAAAAGAAATAAAAGAAGTCCTATTGGTTAGCTGAAGGTTTGGATTATATTGTTCAAATATTTTATATATGAGAAAATTGTAATGATATTCGTCACATTTTGTTAGTTTATTTATTATTAATTAAATTTTTTTAATTTACAAGTTAGAAATTGAATATATTTACTATTTGTTTTAAAAACATTGTTTAATAAATAATATTGAAATATATTATATTTTTTTAGGAAATTTTATAAATTTTTTGTAAAATAATAAATATTAAAATATATTTTAATTTTTTTCGAGAGGGGTGTTGTATGACCATAGAGGAACTCAAGATATGGAATTTTCCTGGAATTTGGGTGTAGCATCAAACGATATGATCGAAGCTTATGCGATATACCAAGGCTTATTGTTGTTGCAGGGTTTATTCTTAAAGACGTTAAGATAAAGTGAATCATTGAATGCATACATCTTCTCCTCACCAACACCACACCCAATTTATTTCACGTCCTAAGAGGAAATAATCAAGCAACAAACATAATGGAAAACAAAGCAATCGGTATGGCCCTGGTTCTTTGAGGATCCAAGGAAGGGAAAAAATTGTAGCCCCCCCATAATGGTAGCAGCATCAAAAACTTTTGGGGATTGTTGGGCCCACGTAGATGGAAACAAAGGAAGGACACGTCGACATGACATGCAATCCCAAGCTTTGGGTTCAAAAACTCGAGGGATCTTGAGAAGATGTATCATTCAGTTCTCACTCATGGGGATGGTCTGGTGGCATTCTTGGATAATCATGCTTTCGGTTGTGAATTGGAATTTCTTCTATGGTGGTGGTACTTTGGTCTCTACGAATTTATATCCGATAGTACGATGAGAGCGTGTTGCACCCCCTGCAATGATGATTTTTCCAATGAGCACTCAGGAGCGTGGGAAATTATACATGATCGTAAATGCATTCATGCTTGCATCTCGAGTTCATTCTCAGAATGGGGGTCAAGTTATTTATTTCATATCCTAGGTGCAAAATTCATCATTCTTGTCCCAAAATAGGAATTCTCAGCGGTGGATGCTCAGGACATTAGTTCTTGGCTAGTTGAATTCATTTGGTGGAAAGCTCCAAGGCATCTTATTCTTCTGGAATCTGGTCTCCTTGGTGGTTGAAGCCTGCTACTCTACGAATCCATTTGCGCATAAGGTCTCTCGTAAGCCTTTCCTCTCCATATTTTGTTTTTACTAGTTCTAATCATGTTCTTTTCATTCAGATAGGAAGTTTAGAGAAAATTTGTAGTGGATTCCCCGGGAAGCAATTAAGTTCTATCAATGTTCAACAATTGTTGGATTTGTCCCTGACACTTCGATTTTAAACATGACCAAAGGAAAAGTGCATATGCATCCCCTTGTAGAAGAGGTGGTTGAGTCTGTGGAGGATAATTTTACCTCCACTCAACATCTTTATATCAAAGTCAACTCTCATAGCTCGACCATCTCATTTTCTCTTAACACCCTAGCTTAACATCAAATGTTAATTGGTCAGCTTCAAGATGAAGTGTACTTCCTTCGAAGGCAGGGATAATCGATGCAAAGGAAATTGGATTTGAGGACCTCTCCTTCAGAACCATTAGTGGCTGAGTAGAATCTGAGAGAACATGATAGCCAGAGGGTAAAATAAAGGAGGGTGATACCTGATCTGAACGTGGTTATGGAGACTCCATCAGAAGCAAAGATAAACCAAGAACCCTAGAATGATTTTACACAGTATCTGTTATGTATTTGTTTTTCAAAGTTTTGTTGGCTCTTAGATATCAAATAGAATATGGTATATGATATAGGCTATGTAAGAAATTTTTGGACTTGGATAGAATAATGATGTTGGGCTCTGGTCTATTAGACATCCCTCTCTTTTGTACTCAACGGCCTCAACCGTTCCCTTTTTATAAATAAAAATTTCCCAGTTTGGGTTATATATATATATATATTATAATTTTTTAGGAAATATTTATAAAAGTTTTGTAGAATATTAAATACAAATAATAAATATTTAAATATTATGTTTGTTTTGTGTTTCCTTATAAGAGGTCATAAGTTCAAATCCAGAGGGGGGTAGGGTATGTATACCTCCATAGACTTTAGCAGTCAAATCGCTTCAGGGAGGGGGTCCCTTGTCCCAAAAACAAGGGGGTCTGACACGTGACATTTAAAAAAATATTAATAACAAAAAAATTAAATGTGGGCCATAAAAAAATATTTCAATGAAAATTCGGTGATTTTTACTTCACACTATGAGGGAGATATGCAATTCCTTCAATGTTTATAACCCACATTGAAATATTTCTTTTGTTATGAGGGACATTGAAATATTTTATTTATAACCCACATTGAAATATTTCTTTTGTTATTAATATATATATATATATATATATATAGAACCAATGTAGATCCATTTTAACTCTGGATCTATCATATCAAGTCCTTCTAGGTGAACCCTTTTTTAGCATTAAAAAAACACGATGAAAGGTTTGCACCTCAAAATCCCTCTTTTCATGCGGAAAAAAATAGTTCCACTATTATTCTATTATGAATCAAGTGAAACTTTCAAGTACATATGGATCATAAGTTCAATGATCTCATTAAAATTCCAAAAAAATACTGTAATCAGTTCTATTTCTATCATTGATTCCTTCATACTTTGTAATGACTACATAATACATATTATGATAATTACAAAATCACAACAAAAAGGTTTCTAGCTATAGAGCTCAATATTTAAAATACGTAGTATTTATCTACTGAGACTACATTTCCTTCTATAGTTTCTTCATAGAAGAGTCATCCAGTAGGTTGCTTCAAAGCCTTCTTTGATAAGGTATCTGCTTATGAATTGAATTTCCTGTGAACATGCATAAATTTGATTGAATCAAAATTTTCTTTTAATCTCTCGATCTTGTCCTTCCAGGAATTGAGATATAGCAGGTTCAAATTGGATTTTGCATTTATCCAATCAATAGTCACCTTTGAGTCTCCAACAACCATCAACTTTTTAAGGGATAATCCAGAAGTAAGAACTAGAAGACCCCATAAACCCAAACATTCATCTTTCATATTATTTCCATTGCCTCCAACAAAGTGTGCTCTGAAATAGTGACCTATAGTGATTTTCAAGAAAATTCCAATGCCACAGAAATCGCCAACAACTGCGCCATCAAAGAAACCTATAGGAGTATCGTCAAAGAAAACTGGACTAATAATAAAATAAAAAATTTCATCTTCAGAATTACCAATGTGTTCTTTGATTGATAGCAGGATTTTAGAGACTATCCTGGATTCCTATCTGTTCCAATTATCAAATAATATTTTATTTATGTATTTCCAAATGCCCCATATCACCAAGACTGGAATATGCCTCATTTTTGGTTATTGAATAAACCAGAGCTTCAAAATTTCATCTATAGTGGAACATCTCCAATCTCCCTGCATATTTAAATAATTCATAACATCTTTCCAAATGTTTTGTGTTTTATTAAAATCCACAAAGAGATGAGTGGTCGTCTCTTCATCTCTAAGACAAAGACTGCAGACCGATGGTCCAATACCTCCTCTCTTCCTAAAATTCACACCAGAAAGTGTACAATCCTTCAAGCACAACCATATAAAACATATAATCTTCTCTGGTATGTTTACTTTCCAGACAACTTTAAACCACCATATATTTTCATCCAAAATATTTAAATATATAATGGACTTATAGGATACATTTGCAGTTACATCACCTGTCGCTCTGTTCCAAGACCAAACAATCTTGTCACTTTTGTTCTTTAGTATGATTCCACTGCTCCTTCACATTGTAATATATTCATTCCATTCTGTCAATATCTCACTTGTTAGTCCAAGTTGATTGGCCTCATACCAATTTTGATTAATTCCAGAATCATTTGGGAGGGCCGCCTGTGCTAAGGAGAAAATATTTAAATTGTTTAAGCACTAGATTAATGGACCTGAGAGTTTGTAAAAAGAATTAGATCCAATAAATAGATCATATCCAAGTATAACCTAATTACCAGAACCAATCGACCAGACCATCCATCTTTTGATGATGAGGAAGGAAAACATAAAATTCTTCCAAATAATAGAAGCTACCAGGAACTTGCGCTCCTCTCTCCGCAACCAAGAAATTAAGTCTAAGACTTTTAAGTATTTCTAGTTTAGAATCGAATTCCACAGTCTTGTACCAAATAATCATCTCCAACAAGACTTAGCAACCAGGGATGGGGCGAAGAAAGAAATATTTTTAATGCCCCAACCACTTCTCTCTTTTGGCCTAGCAATATTTTGCCATTTAGTTAAGTGGGACCCTGAACTTTTTTTTTCTCCTTTCCAAATGAAATTAGAGATAAGGAGTTGAATTCTATGTAGAATGGAAGATGGAATCTTAACAAGAATAAGACAATAAACGAGAATACTTTGCAGAACATATTTAGCTAAAATAAGTTTGTCGCCCATGGATAGCCAATGGAAGGTTCAGTTCCCAATCCACTTTTCAATCTTTTGTATTATCCAATTCCAATCGACCACACTGTAGTTGTTTGGTTTTAAGTAAAAGCCTAAGTATTTCATACCTTGATAATTGCAAACAAACTGTATATTTAAGGTTGTCTTCAATCTTTTCTCCAGACTATGATCTAAATTTTGAACAAGGAAGCACAATTTCTAACAATTTACGTCCATCCCAGAAGATTGACAATAATTTGGTAATATAGTTTTAAAAACCATCTAGTCCTCATACTTTCCATCTCCTAGAATGAGTACATCATCAACAAAGAAAATATGTGAAATGTAAGTACTAGCAACAACTTTAAGTCCCTGAAATGATCTTGTTTCCACAACCCACTTCAATAATATGCTTAAACACTCGACAACCAAAATGAATAATAAAGGAGAAAGAGGAAAACCTTTTCATAAACCCCGATGGCTCTTGAAGAAATCAGTTGGAACTCCATTTACAAGGACTGTCATATTAAAAAATGTAATACAGGCCATGATCCATTGTGTAACCTTCCAATTTAAATCAATCTGAAAAAGCAGTAACCTAAGAAACTGCCAACTCACTTTATCATATGCCTTCTTTAAGTCCAACTTCAAAATAATTGTAATTAATTTTTTAGTCTTGGCAATGTGTAAGCATTCGTGAGCAATTCCAACAACATCAAATATCAATCTGTCCTTAAGAAATCCAAATTGTTCGAAGGAAATACTTGAAGCCAATTTGTCTTTGATCCGGGAAGTAATAATTTTAGAAATCACTTTGTAAACAAAGTTACAAAGGGAAATAGGCCGAAAATCATTAAAAGTATCTGGCTTGCTCACTTTGGGAATAAGAGTGAAAAGGTAGCATTAAGTGCTCCTGGGATATGTCTTGTGCTTCTAGTTTCCTCAACATCTTTATGCAAATCCTCTCTCATAATGTCGAAAAATGCCTGGAAAAGTTCCTGTGTCCATCCATCAGGTCCAGGGCTTTTTTCTTTTGGAATTTTACAGACTATTTCTTTTACTTCCTCGATAGTGACAAATTTGCCAATCTCTTCATTATCAACATCATTAAAGAATCTGGGCACTTCCTTGAGAACATTGATTTGAATAGAAGTGTCTTCCGAGAATTTGAGATTCCCATCATCATCAGTTATATCCCATATAGTATTTTGACATCTTCTTTGAGAGGCATATTTATGAAAAAAAATTGTGTTTTTGTCACCCTTTGCAATCCATATTGCTTGAATCCCGAGCCTCCTGGTGGACTTTTATGTTGAAAGAATCAATTCTTTCCTTTTTTTGAGGGATCTCAGTAGATCCAAATCTTCATGACCGAAGATCTGTGTGGGACAATTCTCGAAGATTTTTGACATTTTTTGTTCAATGTTATATAACTTTGTGTGTATTTGAAACTTTTTGAAAGTTTGCTAGTGAATTACAACTTTCTTTAATTTCTTCAACTTGGAACAAAACAGGTGGGTTGGAGAATTATCTGACCAACTTCTCATATCTTGCCAAGTGTCTCTAACAATAGCAGTGAATCTTGAATCTAATATCTAGGAGTTGTTGAATTTAAAAGGAGGGGAGAATTTCTGGGAAGTCTTCTTAATTTGTAAGCAGATTGGATTATGATCAGAAATGGAGGAATTAATGATCCAGGACCGAATTTTAATATGATTACCAAGAATATTTTCATTGATAAGGAACTAGTCTAACCTTTTCGATATTCCAGCTAACTCAACTCTATCATTCCTCCAAGTAGGTGCTAGATGGGTTCGTTGGACATCCACTAAACCCGTAGTAATGAGGATATTTGAAAATTAATCAGCAAGAGGATCACTCTGAGCCAAATTCCCCCACAACTCCCTGGTGGAGAGACTGAAATTAAGGTCGCCACCTACTATAATGCCCTCTTCACTCAGTAGTCTGGAGCCTAAAATGTGTTTCCAGAAAGATCCCTATCTTTATAAGGAGCATACCAGTTGAGGAGTTTCACCTGATTTGTTGAGTGTTTAAATCTTTCTTCCCGGAATATACCTGCAGAAATGCCAAAAGAAAAAAAATCATCTTAAGCTGGGTTCCATCCAGATAATAATCCTCCCGAACATCCGTTTGGGTCCAATGCAACAACATTCCATGTCAAAAAACATTGTAGAAAAAAATGTTTCACCTTTTCACCATCCATCAAGGTCTCTTGCAGAAAAACAATATCGTGCTTAACCTATTTCAAAAGTAACTTGAGGGAAGATAATTTAGTGGGTCCCCCAAACCCACGAAGGTTGAAGGAGAAAATTATCATTGAGGATCTCTGTGGGCATGCTCTAAGGGTCGGGGAAGAAAATCTATCAGAGAAAGGAATTGAGAAAACTGTAATAGAGGTATCTGGCGTAAGGTTTGGTTCAACAGTACTAGTGGCTAAGGCCTCAAAACTTGTCAGACCACCATCAATTGACCCAGGAGGTTTTTTAGGGAGGCGGGGTCTAGTCTTTTTGTGAACAATCACGTTTGATCGATCTGCAAGTGAGGGCACAGAGTTATTGGAAAAGGGGAGTAGTGTGGGTGATAAGGCCACAATTGATTTGGTCTTAGGGCACTGTGAGTTTTCAAGGAAAAAAATGTCATTCGAAGGGCCAACAGGACAAACGAGATTAGAACCATCTTTGGCTAAAGAAGCAAAAGGAGCATTCAGTAAAACCAGAGAAGAGGTAGGAGAATCGTTCCCAATAGTGGAGAGCAGTTTAGAACCAACATGATTTGAAGGTTCATCAACATACAATACACAGTCAAGGGGAGGAAGAGGCTGTGTGTTTCCGGGGGGACACCGAGGAGAACAAACAATACCCAACCCTTCAGAAATTATACCAGGGAGAAAATCAAAATCATCCACCTTTTTCAAAAGGAGATCCCAAATATCTCCAAATATCTATAGTACCTAGCTTTCATTAAACTTCAAATAATTAAACTCATCGGAGGGGAGTTTATCAAAAATAGAGGGGAAGAAAAACCGCATCTTACCAAGGAAGGAGTTACCGTCTAAATTCTTTGTTGTGAATCCACCATCTTGGATAGTAGGAATATTTGGGTGCTTTGTATCGAATTTATGCTCCAGGGAATCCAGACAAAAAGCCTTGAGATTTCCAGGTTTCTAGCAGGAGTGACATCGAAAGGGCTCCCTCCAGTAGTCAACTAATTGACAGAGAAGTGAGTCTCCAATAGTAATATTAATAGTGTCTGGTAAACCTTTGAAAAGATCCATTTCCACCAACTCCCATGCGAGTTGTTTACTGTTCCAACGGAGCGATTGCTCATCAAAATAGATAAACCTCCCGACTGCGTTGGTAACAACTTCAAAAATCTTAACAGACCAAAAATTGATAGGGAAATCCGGCAACAGCATCCATAAAAATATTTTTTTGAAACCCTCAGTGAGGGGATTGAAACCAGGGTACCATCTTTTTAGCATTAATATTCCTCTACCAACTATCCAAGGAGAGTTCAGAACTCTCAATAAATCTCCTTCATAAAGGAAATGAAAAACCATCCAGTAGTTGGAGAGGAGACCAAATCTAGAATGGTATCCTAACAAAGGCTTCCAAAATCTTAAGATCCAGTCCGACAGTTGGACTTTAGTCATTCTGGAGTAGTAAAATTTACCTACAAGTGCTTTTTCCAATAAGCTGGTAACTTTGTCCATGGAAATATCCTTCCCGAGGACACAACTAGATTCAGGCTCCCTCACTTTTCATCTCTTGTGCTTACGATGTGTTCGATCCAGATTACCAGAAACTTTGTTGTGTCCAACACCTTCAAAAATTTTCGAAGGTTTTTGTAGAGGAGGAGACTTTGCAATAGAGCATGGGTGAGAGTTATCAAAGGTTTTAGAAAGTACGTAAAGGTTGTCTTCTCATGGGAGGTTTCCCATGTGCCGTCCCTCCCCAACACTCGTGACAGTCACATGATCTGTGATGGGCATTTTTCCACATCCTAGAGCGGAGGCCAGCTGTTGAGATCTCACCGAGGGGAGAGTCAAAAGCTTAGCATCTGTCGATGTCCCTTCTGAAGATTGATGCAATCACTCGTACATAATTTTGTAGGTGTCATATTCCATGAAAAGGCCTTCATTGGCCCACAATCCATCTTCGTTAACCCACGTGAGATCCACTAGATTTGACATTTAGCCTCGAAACCGTTTAGTAGCACGTACCTAGGACAAGTGTACAAACCTGGGTCATCACTGCACTCCACATAGGCAAAAATCTACACAAACCAAGCAAATCTTCAGAGCCTTAACTCGAAACATCCCACAGAAACCCCATAAACTGCAGAAACCCTATGCTACCCATCCTGTAGAAACCCTAGCACTGCCAACTTGGGTTCGTTGTTTTCTTTTTATCAAATAACTTTGCTCCTTCAAATCCCTCTTAATACATGATAAATCTGAAGCTAACATAGATCTACACCAATTTATATAACTAGTGAACACTTTCTACCAAAACCATATCTCTCATTTTTCTTAGTCATTAATCTATTATTAATTAAATCCTTAAAAACATTTTATGCGGCTCTAAAGTAGTTTCTAGGAAATTAAAGTCTCCCCTCTCTTTATTGATTGAACCTTTGAAGATATTCTATGCTCCTCGTGGATTTTCATTGATCCATTATTGATTGAACCTTTGAAGACATCCTATGCTCCTCTACTCTCCATTACGAAGAGCAATGAATGTCATAGAGTCAAGTGAAAGTTTCCAATCTTCATGGATTTCCTTCATCTTTTCGTAATGTATTATGTATTTGTAGGATGGATGGTTGGATGGGGCTTAATGGATTTCCTTTTCTTTTCGTCATGGATTATGTCTTTGGAGGTTCGGTGGGTTTCGTATGTACTATTATTATTGGTACTGTCATAATTTAAGTTTTAGTTACTTTGTACAGCTCGACGTGGTGTTGACCAGCTTTTTGTATTTATTGAATTACGTCCCCCACGAAATCTTGTTGAGTATAAAAAAAAGTCATCTTGAAGAAAATTTAAAGTAGGTTAGACTAGTAGATTCTATTTCCACACAGAAGTGGACACAATCGTCGTGGATTAAATCGGCTAGAGCATCGGAACCTCGTCTACACGGTCCACGGATACAGAACTTCTAGGAAAGACTGAATATAATTGACCACCTCGGAATACAAAAATGAATTTAATACCTTTATTCTTGTCGTCGTTGATAGTATTGCCGTGTTTATCAATTTATTGAATAAGAAGGCAAGCGTATCCATCACCAAAGCCTAGGTTTCATATATAAGTACATCTCAACAGAAGTAATCCTTCTAATCTTAACATATCAGTGAAATGCTTTGACTGGAAGGACATAAATGGAGAGCCATACGCTGCATGTAGCAATCTTTCTGTGGCTTGGGATGGGCCATCTCATCCCACTGGTTGATTCTGGAAAGAGGTTGACACTTCATCATGGCTTCTCTCACCAAGTCGGTGATGGCCTTTTCTCACCAAAGCATATATATGCAATGCATGGCGTCTTCGCATGTGAACACGATACGTTTCATTTAGCTCCTTGACATGGAGATTGTTGGGTGGTGACAACACATACCTTTGTAGTTACAATTTAGAAGAATCTCAAGCGTTTGGCTTTTATTGTCGTGAAAACGCTCAAGTATTTTCTTGTTTAAATGTAGAAGCCTATAAGAAGCTTCTTGATACTTGTAAACTCATTTCTCCATTTGACTGAGCAATAAAGAGATATCATTTCCCCATTTCATTCTTGATTGTTGTATAATGTGTTATCATTTTTTTTCTCTTTATCCATGAATTTAGGTTGTAGGCTCAGATCCCAACAAGTGGTATCATAGTAAGGTTGTCATGAGCCAAAGAGAGACGTGCATAGGAAAATCGATACAGGGGGCGTGAAGAGGCCCCAAGCCATGCCTTTACCCACACACACAGAGCCGAGGAAGAACCGGTCGAGGGTTCCTGCACGTAGAGAACCGAGGAAGAATCCAGACAAGGGTTCTCATGCACAGAGAGCCAAGGAAGAATCAGTGGAGGGTTCCCACGCACAGATAGTCAAGGAAGACTCCAGTCGAGAGTTACTTGAGGAGCCGAAACAGGTGGAGTGGCCACTGGAGGATATGAAACTGACAGAGTGCCAACGACGTGGGGGGCTTTGTGAGTGGCACTGCAACATGTGCGGTGGAGGCCTTGCTGGGGGCGATTGTTGGTGAATAATTGCAATCATGGTATTGGGGGCCTTGTTGGGGGTTGTCTGTGGTTATAACACCTTGGGCACCACTCTAGAAGGTCGACGACGGGTGGCATAGACTTGATGGATGCAAGCGTTGGAACAGTTGCTAATACTATGCCCGCATAATGGAATATTCAGAGGAAAATAGGGGGTCTTGATGTAGAATGAAATGGAGCAAGGAGCATGGTGTTTTCTTTTCTTGGTCTTGGTAGTCTTGGGTTTTCACATATGTTTTGTGGGTGTAGATTCTAGGATTGTTTCTGTTATTGTCGATGGTGGTGAAGCCTTAGGCATCAAAGGCCGTGAGTCTTGGTCAAAGAAATGGTCATGACCTTGAAAAACATTAAGACGAAGAGTGTTTTGTGTGCTATTTCATCCGCGGATTTGCGTGCATTTTCCCAAGCAAAGTATGTTAACTCAACCTGACGGGTGTGGTGATGTATTGATTCGGCATTAGATGCAGCGATGGTGGCAATGGAGATGATGATGATATCGAGTTCAATGATCTAGGTGGAAATTGGTGGCCACCCACCTATTCCACTGGCTCAAAACAGAGGTTTCCACCTTGGTAGTTTTTCTATAACTTTTCAGGTCCTAAACTTCTGGGGTCGTTTTGAGTCCCTAAACAACATTTTTTGGGCCCGCCAGAGTCAAACTATAGGATTTATCTAGAGTGTGACTAAACAATGTGTATTACTTGGATAGACCTTTCAAACGAACTATCGTGCGCCCCAAACGAAGATCGTATGCAAAAGTTATGCCTTAGGGAAGTTGGCGGACCAACTACCCTCACCGGGACCCGCAAACCTGTTGGCGTTTCATTTTCCGGGGTTAGGGTTTTGGATTTTCTTTATGTTAAAAAGGCCTCTAGAGCCTCATTGTAATAATCATCATCATCTTCTTGTGAATGAGCATAGCCATCACATCACTTCTTAGAGATAAGTTTTCACCATTCTAGTAAGTCATCCACTCTGTATTTTTACAGTTTATGTACATTTCTTTCTTTAATAAAAAATTGTGCATTATTGTATCTATGTGTTTCTGGAATTATATCTGTGTATTTACTTGTTATATTTCCATCTTCATTTTGTTCTGAAAATAATCTGGATCAGTGGTATCAGAGCAGGCTACTCCTTTTTTGTTTTTTAGTGCATGTCCCCGATAAGGTCAAGGTATAGAGAGTTGGGTCTAGAGCTAGTTTCTCTTGAGGAAAAACGCTCTCACCATCCCAAGTGGCTTCCGATGGAGGAAGAGAAGAGAGACGATGGAGCAGAAGATCCCATCAAGTTGTTTCTCACAGAATCCCTCGCGGAACAGAGGAATGCGATGTTGGAGAATTTTTCCCAAATACTTCAATGATTGTCGACAAAAACAAATGCGTCTTCGTCAAGCAGTTGCTTTCGAGACACTACCCCATTCAAGATACAAGTTAATTTTGATATTCCCATATTTGAAGGTCAGATCGTTGCAGATGCTTTGGAAAAATGGTTAAATTTGCTAGAAGGTTATTTCTCTATTCACAATTTTTCTGATAGAGAAAAGATCACCTTTGCACTCCTTAAGGCTCCCCCCCATGTAAAATATTCTTGGGAAACTTACTGGGAGTAAAATTCTACTTAGGAGTCTAGAATATTTGTGGGCAAGCCCACTTGAGATTTTTTTATGGTTTTGGTCAGGGAACAATATTACCATGTGGGAAACTATGATGACTAGAACATGAGATGAACCACGTTGTATCAAGAGAGGGGCCAAACAATACTTGAGTTCACCAATACCTTCCATATCTTGCACACCAAGTTGGGTATCAAATACTCCGAGCAACATCTAGTTCTAAAATACCGCGGGGCTCTACACAGGTACATCCAAACCGAAATGAATTTTTTGGCATCTCATCACTGGGAGCAGCTTATCGATATGATGTCAAAATCGAGAAAAAATTTAAGCACCAGAACAAGAGAGAACTTGGGTCTGAAAATACACAACAACCAAAGTATGGTAAAGGCAACCCTAATCCATAGAATATCCAACCTCAAGATAACTAGTCCAAGCCGTAGAAAAATAAGGGTAATGGGAAGATGAAAAAGGACAGTAGGAAGTGGTGCGACTTCAACAAAATCCCTTGGCACAACACCGATGAATGTCGCTCAAAAAAATCATTGGTGGATAAGCTCAAAGAAACAGAGTCGAACCCTAACTTGGACTTTGATTTAGACAATAATAAAAGGAGACATATCATTGATTCAGAACCCACTGCTATTGTTGTGACCGCAACAATCCAACTAGAAGAACCCAAGGATCTTGAGGAGGGGAAGTTCCTTTTCCATTCATAGATGTGCGTGAAGGGGACCCCACTGCATTTTATTGTTGATAACGAAAGCCAGGAGAACCTCATCTCAACAGAGGTCGTCAAGCAATTGGATTTTTCGACAACACCAAACTTGCAGCCATACAACATTGGATGGATTCGCCAAGGATGAGATCTTCGTGTAAGCCAGCAGTGCCACATGTCATACGGCATCAAACCCTTCAAGGATGAGGTATTGTGTGATGTTTCCCCACTGGAAGTATGTGATGTTCTGTTAGGCCAGCCATATATGTGGAAGCGTCATGTTGTTTATGAGTCTCGACCTCGTAGTATCATTGTTACTCTAGGGGGTCATCTCTACATGATACTAGAGGTAGTTTCGACTATTGTCCTGACAAAACAATGTTGCAAAGTAATCTCTCATATCAAAAAGTTTAGCCTCTTCACGATCTATTTAGAAGAGAAGGGCACTGCAATCACTGTCGCCGCAACCCAAGACCCTTGTCTCTAGCAAAAGAAGACCAACAAGATTGTAAAAGAGCATGAAGATATTCTTACTGCATCTACAAGGGTGCCTCCACACTGGCTAGTCAAACCAAGTTATGATAAATCCCTTCATGTTTTTCATGTTGCATCTTCACCGATAGAGTCCTCCCACACTCCGACAGATCATGTAGCCATATTTGTTTAACAGATCCAACCCCTCCAACAACAGTTTCATAACAACCTTCCACAAGCTAAGCAGGACAACTTCTTCAGCAAGGCAAGCAACTCACCAAGATTCAGATTCAGCAAAAGCTTCCCTAGGGACTTCAAACAATGGATACCATTGCTTCCTAAGGGGGGAGGATTGATCCAGGAGGAATTCAATTGCCACCCACCTATTCCAATGGCTCAAAATAGGGGTTTCCACCTTGACAATTTTTCTACAGCTTTTTGGGTCCTAAACTTTTGGGGTCGTTTTGAGGTCCTAGAAAACATTTTTTGGGCCCACCATAGTCACATTGTACACTTTATCCAGAGTGTGATGACAAACAGTGTATCTCTGGGATAGACCTTCCAAACTATCTATTGTGTGCCCCAAACAGATATCGTATGCAAAAGGTACGCCCTTGGGAAGTTGACGTACCAACTACCCCCACTAGGGCCCACAAACCTTTTGGTGTTTCATCTTCCAGGGTTAGGGTTTTGGATTTTATTTTTGTTTAAAAGGCCTCTAGAGCCTTATTGTAATCATCATCATCTTCTTGTGAATGAGCATAACCATCACATCTCTTCTCAAAGATAAGCTGCCACCATTCTAGCGAGTCATTCACTCTATATTTTTACAGTTTTTGTACATTTATGTCTTTAATAAAAAATTGTGCATTATTGTATCTATTTGTTTTTGGCATTATATATGTGTATTTACTTGTTATATTTCCGCCTTCATTTCGTTAGAAAAATAATTTGGATCAGTCAAGCTCACAGAGTGCAAGGAGGACGTTTTTCATAGTTGGGAGCTCTGGTTTGATGAAGAGGACTTGGTTTCCCACTGATATGGAAAGGAGAAGGTTCTAATGCAAAGTTTGAGGTGGAGTTGACACTTTTTAATTACATGTAAATGGGCATACGACTGTAATACCTAGTTAGGCATGCGTACCCCGAGTTTGAGATTTCATTGGTAAAGTCTAGTCATAGACCTAGGTGGTAGGGGGGAGCATGCAATATTCTCAAATACCCTAATTTTGAGAAATGTTTGGACGGTTTTGGTCATGGAAAAAGAAAGGGAAAGTTAGGTCAAGAGTCGTGGTTTCGGGCACATGGTTTTGGTTGCTTATGTTTTTAGGATTGCATTCTCCATGAAAATTATCCTGGAGGTGAGAGGTGAAGGCTCACTTGGTTGGCTTGGTTAGATTCAGTGAAGGAAGTATATCTCTATTGGTTATAGTAATGGATATAAGCAATATAGATTGTGGGATCCTATGTAAGGTCCCCTTACTCGACTATTGATATATTTGTGTTTATTTGTTGATATGTTTTTTGTTCATTTGGTTGTGGTATTTTGTCAAACAGTTACACAACAAACCCAAATATCATTTTATGATCCACTATTGTGTTTTTGTTTACTGCTGGTGTATTTGTAGCTATTTGGTTCAAACTTTTGTCAATAGTTTGGTTAAGATGTTTTGTCAAACAATTTCACCATAAACCCACAATGGCTTGGTACATAAGGGAGTTTATTTGTATTCAATCATAAGAAGCAACAAATACATTTGTTATAATGATAACAATTTCCTACAATTTTCATGATAGAAATAAGACGGTAAATACAATTCTAGTGCATTTTTATTTTATTTTTAACCTTAGGGTTTCATTTAATTTCCAAAGTAATAACAATCTTATCCCAATATTGAACAACAAAAATAAATTAGTAAATTCAATTAGTTTTGAATTAACCTTTCTGACCTGTAACTATTTAGGCTTGTGAAACAAGAAATATGTGGAAATTTCCCCTTAATAGACCCCCATAACAATGGCTAGTTGTCACGATTTGAGGGAGGAAATGGAGATGAGCAGCTGCAGTTCGATTTGTACTAGATCGACTCCTTTTAGAGGTTCTCACATTCTGATATTGAATGATGCGCCCATGGTAACCCCCACAAGCTGCATACAAGTGTTACAATTCCCCTCTTGAGGTTGCCACGAACTGATAGAAGCAATACAACCCTCCTTCAAGGTGGAGACAATGATGGCAGCTCTTTCTGCTAGTAATTAACCTCCTTTAACCCTAGATATGAGAGTACAAGTATGATCCCTACCAGAAGATTCTCACACTATTGAAATTAGTTTTCATGGCCATTCTTAGAACCTCCACGAACTGGTAAGATGATTTAGTCTAGTTTTTTATGATTGCCACAGCTACAATAGCTATCTCATCCCCCTTACTATGGTCCCATGATTTGATAAACAAGGGTGAAGCCTCTTTGTTGGCCCCATTGTTTGCAAAAGAAGAGTGAGGATCCTCTTAAAACTCCTACAAGATGCCAAGAAGGATATTGTCTCTCTCGAGATACCCACAACTGATGAAAATGTCCCACAATCTACAAAACTGATGAATCTCCTTTTTCAACGATAAACCCTTATGAAACATCTGATTGATCTCTCCAACTGATCATCTAGGGTGGATTCATTTCACCACCAAAACCAATCTACTCAAGGGTTTCAACCCAAAACCCTAAAAGATGCGAGAGCTCTCCAAAATCCAAATTTGATAAATGATCATGAATGAATGAGAGAATGAGCTCTCTCTTTCCTTTTTAATCTTCATTTTCCATTTCCCTACTCAATTAAATCAATTAAGTAAATTTATAAGGTTTTTTTCATATTTCTCTCCAAGTAACTTTTTTAATTACTCAATGTCACTTTATAATGTTGTTTTTTTCCCCAAATGACATTAAATAATTAATCTATTAATTCCCTTTTGTATTGACTATAGCCTACAAGAATCAAATAGGCTACTAAGGTGTCCTCGTAGAGAGATCACTTGGAAATAGACATTACATTCCTCCCTTCTCAAGATTTTTTTCCCTCAAGAAACTACAAACTAGGATGCTGTAAAATATAATCTCCATCCCACGTAGCATCCTCGACTAGAAAGTATCTACACTTGATAAGGAACTTTCCAGTCACTCTGCTCCTCAGTCTCCTCTCCATGAAATCCAAAATATCCTCAGGAATCAATACCAGCTGCCCCTCCTCATCTAGCAGGGATAACTCTGCTAAAGTGGTAACCTAATTCACTACTTCCATTTGTAGGCACGACACATGAAAAACGTTATGAATATTACTCCCCTCTAGAAGCTCAAACTCATAAGTTACTTCCCCAACGCTCTGAATTACCCTGTATGGACCATAAAAGCAGGGTTTCAACTTTTTTGCACCAATTTTCTTCAATGAAGACTATTTTTATGGTTGCAACCTCAGAAAGACCAAGTCTCCTACCTCAAAATTGTGCTCAACCCTATGCTTGTTTGCATACATCTTATTTTAGTTATGGGTTGTTTGAAAGTTTTCCTTAAGGGCCTTAAGGATGTATTGGTTCTCCTGTATTTAATCCTTGGATTTGGGAGCCTTGCTATCCCCAAATGTCAAATCCACAAATGAAGGACCATCATAGTCATACAATGCTTGAAATGGGGTCATACCAATGGACATATGGTAAGTAGTGTTGTATCAATGATCTCCAAGGTGTAACCACTTAATCCATGCCCTTTGTTATCCTGACACGTAGTTACATAGATACCCCTCAACCCATTTATTCGCAATCTCTATCTGGCCATCCATCTGAGGGTGATAACTGGTTCTAGGAGTCAACTCTATGTCGTCCAACCTGAAGAGCTCCTGCAGAAATGCACTAACAAACTTGTTGTCCTGATCAATTCTGTGACCGAGGATGTGAGGTTTTTTTTACTTCTAAATATTGTAAAATAAAGTTTGTGAATTCAGGACAGCTGGTTACAAAAGGGATAAGAACATAAAACAATGTCTATGTGTTAAAAGAAGAAAAAGAAGAATGTCACTTCAGAAAGTATGATGAAAGTTGGCTATGGCATAGGAGACTTGGACATCTAAATTTTGATAATATAATCAAGCTTAGAAACAATGGGGCAGTAAAGGATCTTCCAAAGATATCAAAGCCATATGATTCTGTTTGTAAACCTTGCCAGATAGGAAAGCTTACACGGACATAACTCAAATCTAAAAACTTCCCTTCAATAGAAAAACCTCTCCAGTTAGTTCATATAGATTTATGTGGACCGTCAAGGAAAAAAGGTACAGGAAAATAAAACTATTTTATGTTGATTATTGATGATTATTCTAGACGAACATGGGTTGCCTTTTTGAAGGAAAAATCTGAATCATTTGAAAAATTCAAAGTGTTTAAGGCTCTAACTGAGAATCAAACAGGAAAAAGTTTGAAGGCAATAAGGTCTAATAGAGGAGAAGAGTTTATCTCATGGAACTTCAAAGAGTTCTGTGATAAACATGGGATCAAAAGAGAGTACACAATCCCAAGAACCCCACAACAAAATGGAGTTGTTGAGAGGCAAAACAGATCAGTACAACACATGGTAAGATCAATGATGAATGAAAGGAATATATCTCAGACATATTGGGTGGAAGCAATCCATACAGTTGTTCACATTCTTAACAAAGATCATCTCAGACCACACAATGACAAGACTCCTTATGAACTATGGTTTGGAAGACCTGCCTCAATCAAGCATTTTAAAGTCTTTGGGAGTAAATGTTATATCAAGAATAATGATGAAAATATTGGCAAATATGATGATAGGGTTGATGAAGGTATATTCTTAGGTTATGCTACAAACAACAAAGGATACAAATGCTACAATAAGAGGCTGCATAAATTGGTTGATTGTATCAACATAAAAGTTGATGAAGAAATCTCGGTACGAAATCTAAGCAATGTTGAACCAAACATAGAAGATATAGTTGAATACAAAGATGAACAAGTCCAAGGATCAGAAAGAGAGAAATCTGAATTAGATGAAGATACAAATACTCCAACTGACACAAATCAGCAGAAAGAAGAAAAATCACCTCTCAGAATTGTTAGAAAGAATCATCCTGAAAATCAGATAATTGGAGATATAAATAAAGGAGTTTAGACAAGATTAAAGACTCAGAACAATCCCATGTTTATTTTTTAAATATGCCTGAACCTAAAAATTTTGATGAAGCCAACTAGCATGATGATTGGATTAGACCTATGAATGAAGAGCTTGATCAGATTGAGAAGAACAATACTTGGGAGCTTGTTCCTAGATCCGAAGACAAGAATGTAATAGGTTCCAAATGGGTGTTCAAAAATAAAATGAATGAAAAAGGACAAGTTGTTAGAAATAAATTTAGATTGGTCTGTAAAGGGTATGCACAAGTTGAAGGTCAAGATTTTGATGAAAAATTTGCACCAGTGGAAAGATTAGAAGCTATCATAATTTTTCTTGCATATTCATGTCATAAGAACTTTAAAGTGTATCAGATGGATGTTAAGTCAACATTTCTTAATGGAGATCTAGAGGAAGAAGTATATATGGAGCAACCTGAAGGATTCTCATTGACAGATAATCCTAACTATGTCTGCAAGCTAAAGAAGGCTCTATATGGACTGAAAAAATCACCACAAGATTGGTATTATAGACTGGACAAATTATTACAAGACAAAGGATTCAAGAAAGGTATTGTTGACAACAATCTCTACATTAAGTCTGAAGGTGATAATCTACTAGCTGTTTTGGTTTATGTAGATGATATTATTTTTGGCTGTACTAATGAACCCTTTGTCCAGTGGTTTGCTAACTCTATGCAAACAAAGTTTGAAATGTCCATGATAGAGAAATATCATACTTTCTTGGCTTAAGAGTAAAACAAAATTTTGTAGGAATATTTATCTCTTAAGAAAAATATTTGAAAGAGATGTTGAAGAAATTTCAGATGGAAGATTCTTCTTCTATTAGTACACCAATTGTGGTTATTTGCAAGATCAGTAAAGATGATATTTCACCTGACGTTGATCAAACAACATATCGGCCACTAATAGGCAGTATTCTGTACATCACAACATCTCGACCTGATATAATGAAAGCCATCAGAATGGTAGGTCATTATCAATCATCTCCTAAAAAAAGTCATTTAGTAGTTTTCAGAAGAATATTCAAATACTTGAAGAGCACAATGACATATGGTCTGTGGTATCCCATAAATTAGAACTTTCAGTTAACTACTTATTCAGACGTTGATTGGGCAAACTGTGTTGATAAGAGGAAAAACACCAGTGGAGGAGCATTCTTCCTGGGTGATTCATTAGTAGCATGGCTTAGTAAAAAACAAGGATCCATTTCATTATCAACTACAGAGGCAGAATACATTGCTGCTGCTACTTGTTGCACACAAATTTTTATGGATGATACAAACTCTTGCATATTTGAAGGTAACTTACACTGATCCCATTCCACTTCATTGTGATAACACCAGTGCCATCAGTCTCTCTAAGAATCTTGTACTTCATTCAAAATCTAAGCACATACTAATAAAATACCATTTTCTCAGAGAACAAGTTACAAACAGAATTGTTCAGGTGAATTATATTCATTCCATAGAACAGATAGCTGATATTTTTACTAAACTGTTAGAAGCAACACTTTTTGGATATCTTCGCCAGAAGTTGGGTGTGACCTCACTGTCAAACTAAGAGAGTCCATCTTGTCAGTGGGATCTTGTATTGTTTGAATATCTGATACCTCCGAAGAATACTGCAATAGCTCAGGGGGAGATTGTTTCTTCTTTGACATTGATGTCAAAGGGGGAGAAAGTGTATAATATAGTGGTCAAGCTGGATGTTCTTATGTTCTTCAAGTGGTTGCCATCAATGCCAAGGGGGGATATTGTTGGCATGTTTTCGGATAGAGGCAGAGTATGGGTATTTGTTTGTCATTGATGTAAATGGAAAGATCAACTAAGAAGAGGAATAGTGATCATTGGATCCTTCATAATCCCTGATGGCCGTCAGATTCTCTCAAAGTTGAAGGATAGATAAAGCAGGGCTAATAGGTTGAAATGTTTATTAGAAAAAATCTCGTCATTCATTGGATTAAAACACGATTCCTATCAACCGTCGAATCTTGTTAAATGGGAGGACAGGATAAGATACAAAGAGCTACATCGTAGAATAGATCTGGATCGTCAGATCATCTGAAAAGATCATAGCTATTGATCATTCCAAAAGGATCGTGACTGAAGATTTGCTTCAAGAATACCTGTCAGTCATCGGAGCCAGTGGAGTTGCAAGGAGGATAAGCCCAGGAGTTAGTTAACACTCCAAAGTAGCAAAATGACGTAAACTGTTGGATGTAGAGTACACGTGGAAAGAGGTCAGCATTTTGTTTATTGGAAAGTCAAAGGAAGGAAGCTCCTAACCTCTCGAACTCGCGATATGTGAAATCATGATATAATCTCAGCCATTGGATTGAAGACAAATCTGGGCTGTCAGATCTAGGAGGTGGATCATGATAGAGCACGTCAGCGAGGACAGGTGGCAACTTACAACAGCAAGGACACATGGCACGAGCATATACGGACAAGTGTCAAATTGTTTCGGCTTTTCAGGCCACTGGAAATCATAATTCTGAGTGACATGTGGCAGCCACTCAGCTCTTGACATGTCATTGAGTGACACAAGAATGACGTCACTTCATGATTTCTTGTTTCAGGAGTTTCAACTTCAAAGTCCCGAAGGCTCAAGTACCGAGGCAGAGGAGAGTCATCCGATCACCATGGATTGTGGACCATTGATCTGACTCCATTATGGAGTTTCAGATACCAGGATATGGAGGATTCAAGACTCTTCACCTCTGGATTACCGAAATGCGAAATGCAAAAATGCCTTTTTTGTATAGGCTGTGGTCACCGCCAGTGGTCATGTGAGAGGGAGGAGCTAAGCCCCTTTTCGAAGATCGCAACATGAAGAGTCAAGACTCTTCACCTCTGGATTACCAAAATGCGAAATGCGAAAAAACCTTTTTGTGTAGACTGTGGTCATCATCGGTGATCATATGAGAGGGTGGAGCTAGCGGAGCTAAGCTCTTTTTCGACGATCACAACTTGGAGTGTCGAGACCCTTTGACACAGTATTGGCAAAATGTGAAATGCGAAAGGCATTATGATTAGGCTCGTGGTCACAACCAGTGGGCATATGAAGTAGGCACGAGATCCATCATTGGTAATCCAGCGGTGTAGGTTAATAAGGAACATGATCAAAGGGTCATTGTTTATTTTCATGATTAATAAGCTCAGTTACAATTCAATTAGAAATGGAATCATGGTTCTTGATCAGTTGGTGATTCAGTTGCTGAGACATTTTTTTGTCTTTGCCCAAGGATATTCGAGGTGTAAACTGATGAGGCTGGTGTGTATAAAAGGAGAGATGCAGTGATTGTGTAAGGTTGGTTGTTCTAACCGAAACAATGAGATGAACTATAAGAAGGGTAAAATGAAAGAATGTAGAGCATGGGATAAAACTCAGAGAT
This sequence comes from Picea mariana, assembly GCA_032191745.1. Classification (NCBI taxonomy): domain Eukaryota; kingdom Viridiplantae; phylum Streptophyta; class Pinopsida; order Pinales; family Pinaceae; genus Picea; species Picea mariana. Next base: position 365,324 of record JASDQU010014625.1, on the reverse strand, counting down.
GAGTAATAGTCACTGAACAAACAGAAGCAAGAGTAGAATAGAATAATAACATGAAGCAAGAGAAGAATAATAGAATAACATGAAGTAGAGCAGAACTGCAGAACAGTTTTTGAACCAGAGAAGAATTGCAAAACAATGAAGAAGGGGTAAGAACTGAAATACCTGTATTGTTTGTTTGTCAATCATTTATTCATAATCAGGGAGGAAGGGTGGTGCTAGGGAGGACTATGGTCCTCTAATATTCAAGTTGGTGCTTAAATATTGGAAGTTGTATCTTCCATCTAGTTGTGCCTAGAAAAACAGGGTGGTAGGGTGGTGCTCGGGAAAACAAAGAGTTTTCTGTATACAAGTTGGTGCTTGTATAAATCCAGTCAGTGCTGGAATATTTAGGGAGTTGGTGCTTCCTTCTAGTGGGTGCTAGAGAAACCAGAGAGTTGGTGCTCTCAATAAGTTGGATCTTTTAAAACAGAGGTAGTAGCCTCACTTTGAGTTGGCGCTCAAACATAGATGATGTACAAAACTTAAAAGATTGCCTATCATTTTGAAGAAGAAGAGGTTTTCTCCCTTTATGGGTTTCCTCGTGAAAATCTGTCTCTGTGTATATCTTATGTGTGATTGATGCTCATTATTTATGTTGTCCATATGATTTATAATATTGATGGTCACTTGATGAAAGATTAAAAATGGTTTAATAGACTTAAGATTTTTTAAGCACAGTAACAACTGATTCATCCCCCCTCTCAGTTGTCTTAGTAATTTCAACAATTGGTATCAGAGCGGGTTCCTTTTATCTAAAGGTAGATATGTAAGCTTAAACATGACAATTCATGAAGGGGCTTCAGCCACTAAGCCACCTACATTTGATGAAACAATTTTTTCCTTCTAGAAGCTTAGAATGAGAACATACCTAATGGCCTTAGGTGTTGATGTTTGGGATGTAGTAGAGACTGGATACATAAAGCCTGTTGTGCTAGCTTCCAAGGATGATAAGTTAGAATTTATCTTTAATGATAAGGGAATGAATGATATCTTGAATGGACTTGCAGAAGCTGAGTTTGTAAAGGTGATGCATCTTCAAACTACCAAAGAAATGTGGGATAAACTTATTAGCATTTATGAAGGAAATGAGAAAGTAAAAGATGCCAAACATCAAACATATAGATTGAAATTTGAAAAACTAAAGATAAATGAAGATGAAACAGTTAGCAAGTATTTTTTAAGAGTTGAAGAACTTGTGAATGCCATGAAGGGTCTTGGTGAGAAGTTTGAAGAATCATTCTTAGTTCAGAAGATTTTAAGATCTCTGCTTGATAAATTTAATCCAAAAGTTTCTACAATAGAAGAACTAAATGATCTTAAAACTCTGTCCATTGATCAACTCCTAGGAACTTTAAATGCATATGAAATGAGAATTAGCAAAGATAAATCCATTACTAGAGAGGCTTTTTTTTAAAGCAGACAAGAATACTGATTCAGAGCTAGATGATATTGAAGCAAAATTTGTGAGAAGGTTAAAGAGAGGATCGGGCAAATATCAAGGCAAGTTGCCCTTCAAATGATTTAACTGTGGTAAAATAGGCCATTTTGCATCTAAGTGTCCCCACAAGAAAAAGAACCAAAAGGACCAGAACTCTAATGATGAAAAGAAATACAACTTTAAGAAATATAGTAAAAAGAAAAGTTTGTGTGCAAACAATGATGACTCCTCGGAAGACTTAGATAGAGATTCATCCTGTGAAGAAAAAGTGAATGACTTTATGCTTATGTCTATGGGAGATCTTGATGATAAACTCACAGAAGGTGATATGGATGATGAAGAAGTAGTGGTGGATAAGGAAGGTGAATTAATCAGTGCTTTGGAAGAAATTGATAGACTCAAATGTAAGAAGAGAAAACAAAAACAATTGTTGATACATTTTAAAATGAATGGTAAAAAACCTGATGAAGACTTTTCCCTATTAAAAGTAGAATTAGAAGAGGCAAAGAAAATAGAGGAAATACTGAAACAACAGTTATCAAAGAAGAAAGCAAGGTGTGAATCCTTAGAAGAAGAGATAGTAAAAACCAGAAAAGAGATGGAGAAGTTTAAGGCATTGTATCACCAAAATCTGTCAAGTATTAAAGCTTTAGAAGAATTAACCTCCATTCTAAATCAACAAAGAAACCCAAAGTTGAAAGCTGGATTGGGGTATGAAGAAGGATCAAGTAGTGATCATCCAAGTAATACAGAACCTATCAAGTTTGTCAAATCCTCAAACATTGACAACAATCACTCTGAAGAAACAAAGAAAGAGAATCAACCACCAAGAAGGAATGAAAGAAAAAGTACCAGAACTGAATATGTAGATCAGAGAGATTATCGGCATGAAAGAAATCGACCTCCTCAAAGAAAACAGACTTTTTTAAGGTACAAAGGTTTTTTCTATGGTTATTGTTTTTTCTTCTCTAATTTTGGACACAAAGCTATAAAATGTTCTTTAAGATTTAGATATGAACAATCAATATACTCAACGAATAATTATCTACCACAACAAAGATTGAGACAGCCAAGTAACAAACAACCACAGACTACAAATCATGTGATAGCTGGGAAAAGGACGCAGGTTAAGTACAACAACAGTTATGAGCATAACAATCACTATGATCTGCTATTCAGTGAACCAGAATGTTACATCTACCATAATTATGGACATAAAGCTGTAGATTGTCGTTTAAAGAACTATAAGCCATATTTGACTCCTACTACTGAAAATTTCAAGGTTTGGAAGAAGAAAGAAGATGATCAATGTGGATTAGTGTTATCAGCCCAAAGACAAAAGAATCCCCGGTATATTGACAGTGGATGTTCCAAACATATGACTGGAGACATAAGTAAGTTTCTAACTCTAAGTGAAAACAAATCAGGGAATGTAAATTTTGGAAACGACGCACCAGGAAAAATAAAGGGTAAAGGAATTGTAAGTCTGAGTAATGGAAAAGGAAAATATCAAAACGTGTTATTTGTAGATGGTCTGAAACATAATTTTCTTAGTGTCAGTCAAGTCTGTGATCGAGGATGTGAGGTTGTTTTTACTTCTAAAGATTATAAAATAAAGTTTGTGAATTCAGGACAGCTGGTTGCAAAAGGGATAAGAACAAAAAACAATGTTTATGTGTTAAAAGAAGAAAAATAAGAATGCCACTTAAGCAAGTATGATGAAAGTTGGATATGGCATAGAAGACTTGGACATCTAAATTTTGATCATATAATCAATCTTAGAAACAATGGGGCAGTAAAGGATCTTCCAAAGATATCAAAGCCATATGATTATGTTTGTAAACCTTGCAAGATAGGAAAGCTTACATGGACACAGTTCAAATCTAAAAACTTCTCATCAACAGAAAAACCTCTCCAGTTAGTTCATATGGATTTATGTGGACCGTCAAGGAAAGAAGGTACAGGAAAAGAAAACTATTTTATGTTGATTATTGATGACTATTCTAGACTAACATGAGTTTCCTTTTTGAAGGAAAAATCTGAAGCATTTGAAAAATTCAAAGTGTTTAAGGCTCTAACTGAGAATCAAACAGGAAAACGATTGAAGGCAATAAGGTTTGATAGAGGAGGAGAGTTTAGCTCATGGAACTTCAAAGAGTTATGTGATAAACATGGGATCAAAAGAGAGTACACAATCCCAAGAACCCCATAGAAAAATGGAGCTGTTGAGAGGCAAAACAGATCAGTACAACAAATGGCAAGATCAATGATGAATGAAAGGAATATATCTCAGACATATTGGGTGGAAGAAATCCATACAACTATTCACATTCTTAACAAATCTCATCTCAGACCACACAGTGAAAAGACTCCTTATGAACTATGGTTTGGAAGACCTGCCTCAATCAAGCATTTTAAAGTCTTTGGGAGTAAATGTTATATCAAGAAAAATGATGAAAATATTGGCAAATATGATGACAGGGTTGATGAAGGTATATTCTTAGGTTATGCTACAAACAGTAAAGGATACAGATGCTACAATAAGAGGCTACATAAATTGGTTGATTGTATCGACATAAAATTTGATGAAGAAATCCCAGTACGAAATGTAAGCAATGTTGAACCAAGCACATAAGATATAGTTGAAGACGAAGATGAACAGGTCCAAGGATTAGAAACAGAAGAATCTGAATTATATGAAGATACGAATACTCCAATTGACACAAATCAGAAAAAAGAAGCAAAATCACCTCTCAGAATTGTTAGAAAGAATCATCCTGAAAATCAGATAATTGGAGATATAAATAAAGGATTTCAGACAAGAAGGAAATTGATTAAAGACTCAAAACAATCCCATGTTGTTTTTTTTATCTATGGTTGAACCTAAATTTTTTTATGAATCCAACCAACATGATGATTGGATTAGAGCTATGAATGAAGAGCTTGATCAGATTGAGAAGAACAATACTTGGGAGCTTGTTCCTAGACCTGAAGACAAGAATGTAATAGGTTCCAAATGGGTTTTCAAAAATAAAATGAATGAAAAAGGACAAGTTGTTAGAAATAAAGCCAGATTGGTCTGTAAAGGTTATGCACAAGTTGAAGGTTAGGATTTTGATGAAACGTTTGCACCAGTGGAAAGATTGGAAGCTATCATAATGTTTCTTGCATATTCATGTCATAAGAACTTTAAAGTGTATCAGATGGATGTTAAGTTAGCATTTCTTAATGGAGATATAGAGGAAGAAGTATATATGGAGCAACCTGAAGGATTCTCATTGACAGATAATCGTAACTGTGTCTGCAAGATGAAGAAGGCTCTATATGGACTGAAACAGGCACCATGAGCTTGGTATTATAGACTGGACAAATTCTTACAAGACAAAGGATTCAAGAAAGGAACTGTTGACATCAATCTCTACATTAAGTCTGAAGGTGATAATTTACCAGTTGTTTTGGTTTATGTAGATGATATTATTTTTGCCTGTACTAATGAACCCTCTGTCTAGTGATTTTCTAACTCTATGCAAACAAAGTTTGAGATGTCCATGATAGGAGAACTATCATACTTTATTGGCTTACAAGTAAAACATAGTTCTGTAAGAATATTTATCTCTCAAGAAAAATATTTGAAAGAAATGTTGAAGAAATTTCAGATGGAAGATTCTTCTTCTATTAGTACACCAATGGTGGTTGGTTGCAAGCTCAGTAAAGATGATATTTCACCTAATGTTGATCAAATAACATATTGGTTAATGATAGGAAATCTTCTGTACATCACAACATCTCGACTTGATATAATGCAAGCTGTCAGAATGGTAGTTCATTATCAAACATCTTCTAAACAAAGTCATTTAGTAGCTGTCAAAAGAATATTCAAATACTTGAAGAGCACAATGACATATGGTCTGTGGTATCCCAGAAATCAGAACTTTCAGTTAATTGATTATTCAAACGTTGATTGAGCAAACTGTGTTGATGAGAGGAAAAACACCAGTGGAGGAGCATTCTCCCTGGGTGAGTCATTAGTAGCATGGCTTAGTAAAAAAAAAGGATCCATTTCATTATCAACTACAGAGGCAGAATACATTGCTGCTGCTACTTGTTGCACACAAATTTTATGGATGATACAAACTCTTGCAGATTTGAAGGTATCTTACACTGATCCCATTCCACTTCATTGTGATAACACCAGTGCCATCAGTCTCTCTAAGAATCCTGTACTTCATTCAAAATCTAAGCACATACTAATAAAATACCATTTTATCAGAGAACAAGTTACAAACAGAATTGTTTAGGTGAATTATATTCCTTCCACAGAAGAGATAGATAATATTTTTACTAAACCATTAGCAGCAACACCTTTTGGATTTATTCGCCAAAAGTTGGGCGTGACCTCACTGTCAAACTAAGAGAGTCCATCCTATCAGGGGGAGCTTGTATTGTTTGAATATCTGATACCTCCGAAGAATACTGCAACAACTCAGGGGGAGATTGTTTCTTCTTTGAAATTGATGTCAAAGGAGGAGAAAGAGTATAATACAGTGGTCAAGCTAGATGTTCTTATGTACTTCAAGTGGTTTCCATCAATGCCAAAGGGGGAGATTGTTGGCATGTTTTCGGACAGAGGCAGAGTATCCGTATTTACTTTTCATTGATGGAAATAGAAAGATCAACCGAGAAGAGGAATAGTGATTGTTGGATCCTTCAGAATCCCCGATGGTCGTCAGATCCTCTCAAAGTGGAAAGATAGATAAAGCGGGGCTAATAGGTTGAAATGTTGATTAGAAAAAATCCCGTCATTCATCGGATTAAAACACGATTCCTGTCAACCATCGGATCTTGTTAAATGGGAGGATAGGATAAGATACAAAGAGCTACATCATAGAATAGATCTGGTCCGTCAGATCATCCGAAAAGATCACAGCCATTGATCATTCCAAAAGGATCATGACCGAAGATCTGCTTCAAGAATACCCCTCAGCCGTCGAAGCCAATGGAGTTGCAAGGAGGATAATCCCAGGAGTTAGTTAACACTCCAAAGTAGCAAAATGACCTGAACCATTGGATGCAGAGTACACATGGAAAGAGGTCAGCATTTCGTTGACTGAAACGTCAAAGGAAGGAGGCTCCTAACCTCTCGAACTCATGATATGCGAAACCACGATATAATCTCAGTGATTGGATTGAAGAAAAATATGGGCCATCAGATCTAGGAGGTAGATCATGACAGACCACGTCAGTGAGGATAGGTGGCAACTTACAACCACAACAACACGTGGCACGAGCATATAAGGACAAGTGTCAAATTGTTTCAGCTTTTTAGGCCACTGGAAATCATAATTATGAGTGACACATGGCAACCACTCATCCCTTGACACTTCATTGGGTGACGCAAGAATGATGCCACTTCATGAGTTCTTGTTTTGGGAGTTTAAGCTTCAAAGTCCCGAAGGCTCAAGTACCGGGGCAGAGGAGAGTCGTCCGATCAACATGGATTGTAGAGCATTGATCTGACTCCATTACGGAGTTTTGAATACCAGGAGTTGGAGGAGTCGAGACTCTTCACCTCTGGATTACCGAATTGTGAAATGCAAAAATGCCTTTTTTGTATAGGCTGTGGTCACCGCCAGTGGTCATGTGAGAGGGAGGAGCTAGAGGAGCTAAGCCCCTTTTCAGAGAACACAACATGAAGAGTCAAGACTCTTCACCTCTGGATTACCAAAATGTGAAATGAGAAAACGCCATTTTGTGTAGGATGTGGTCATCGTCGGTGATCATATGAGAGGGTGGACCTAGCGGAGCTAAGCTCTTTTTCGATGATCGCAACTTGGAGTGTCGAGACCCTTCGACACAGGATTGCTGAAATATGAAATGCGAAAGGAATTCTGATTAGGCTCGTGGTCACAGCCAGTGGGCATATGGAGTAGGCGCGAGATCCATCATTGGTAATCCAACGGTGCAGGTTAATAAGGAATATGATCGAAGGGTCATTGTTTATTTTCATGATTAATAAGCTCATTTACGATTCAGTTAGAAATGGAATCATGGTTCTTGATCGGTTGGCGATTCAGTTGCTAAGATGTTTTTTTGTCTTTGCCCAAGGAGATTCAAGGTGTAAAATGATGAGGTTGGTGTGTACAAAAGGAGAGATGCAGTGACTATGTAAGGTTGGTTGTTCTAACCGAAACAATGAGATGAAATATAATAAGGGTAAAATGAAAGAATGTAGAGCATGAGATAAAACTTATAGATGAGTAACAGTCACTGAACAGACAGAAGCAAGAGCATAATAGCATGAAGCAAGAGAAAAATAGTAGAATAGCATGAAGTAGAGCAGAACTGCAAAACAGTTTTTGAACCAGAGAAGAATTGCAGAACAATGAAGAAGGCGTAAGAACTAAAATACCTGTATTATTTGTTTGTCAATCATTTATTAATAATCAGGGAGGAAGTGTGGTGCTAGGGAGGTTTGTGGTCCTCTGATATTCAAGTTGGTGCTTGAATATTGGAAGTTGTATCTTCCATCTAGTTGTGGCTAGAAAAATAGGGTGGCAGGGTGGTGCTCGAGAAAACACAGAGTTTTCTGTATACAAGTTGGTGCTTGTATAAATCCAGTCGATGTTGGAATATTTAGGGAGTTGGTGCTAGAGAAACTAGAGAGTTGGTGCTATCAACAAGTTGGAGCTTGTAAAACAGAGTTAGTAGCCTCACTTTGAGTGGTTCTTAAACATAGATGATGTATAGAACTTAAAAGACTGCCTATCATTTCGAAGAAGAAGAGGTTTTCTCCCTTTATGGGTTTCCTCATGAAAATTTGTCTTTGTGTATATCTTATGTGTGATTGATTCTCATTATTTATGTTGTCCATATGATGTATAATATTTATGTTCACTTGATGAAAGATTAAAAATGGTTTAATATACTTAAGATTGTTTAAGCACAGTAACAACTGATTCACACCCCCTCTCAGTTGTCTTACTAATTTCAACGACATGCCCCTCAAAACCACCTTCTTACCATCTTCTACCTTGAAATACAACTCCATGGCTTGGTAGTTGATATAATGTTTTCCCAAGGAGTAAATCTAGTGAACACCCAAGACTACATTTGTGTCTTCCAGCTCAACTACATAGAAGTCATCTGTCAAGGTGTAGTTTCCCAATGACACATTCAATCAAGAAACCATCTGTGTACAAGTCATATTATATCCATCAGCTACCAAAACACTAAACCCCTCAAAGTCATGTTTAGGAATACTTCTCCTAGCCACCAAATCTAAGTCAATGAAATTTTGGGTTTCCACACCATCAACCAAGACTGTGACACGTTGTTCTTGTAGTACTCCATGGATCCTGAAAGTGTGAAATCTAGGAACTCCATATAGAGTGGCAATAATCCCACCCTTATCCTCCACACATGGCTACTCAACATCTTTATCCTCCACATGTGACTACTCATCATCTAAACGACTGTGTTCGCTGCCCTGAGATCCTCTTTCCTTCTCTTCCCCATCACTTTCTGAAAGTACCTCTATGTAATGCAACTTACCCTTTCCCATGCATCTATGACTCAGTTCTGAAGGATCCTTGCAATTGAAACAATTTTTTTTCCTTCTTAATTCTCTCTGAGTCTCATCATCCATTTTTTATTTCCCAAACCATTCCTTCTAAAAGGGCTTCTTATATATTTATTTTTGAATGAAGGAAATGTTTGGAAGGAAATTTGTTCTTGGGTACTACATCCTACATGTCACGCATCTCAATGATAGAATCTTGTAGAGAGTATGGTTTGAAGGCCTTAACCCAACCAAGAAAGGGTTTGGAAAGTCCATTAATGAAAAGAATAATCAACCTATGCTCCAACACATCTGTCACCATGACTGCAATCCTATGGAACTATGAAATATAAGCATTTGGTGTCCGACTCTACCTAAGATGAGCCAACTCCTTGAAGTGCAACTATGAGTACTTCTTGTCAAATCGGTCCATGAGCCTCTGTGTGAAGTCCAAGTATGATGTAATATTGGCATGCCCCAATGTGACTAGCCCATGGAACCAACACTCATGGGCCTAACCATCCAAATGCAAGGTAGCATACTTGTTGGATTTTGTATCCTTCATGGGGTTGAGTTGGAAATATGTGTCAAACTTCTGAAGCCAAGCTATGGCAGTGCATTTGTTAGAGCCATCAAAGTAAGGGATTGATAATTCCCCAACCTTCCATTGAATCTCCCAATTATGTGTGCCCCTATTGTAGTCCCTTGGCCTATTCTTGTATTTGATGGTACATAAATCCTACAAAGACATGGCTTCCTGGAAATCATCACCAAGAATTTGACACTCCTTCAAAAAATAAGAAAAATATTCACCTTGTCCTTGTTGTCCTTCCAAGAATTGAGGCATATGAGGTCTATGGGTCACTCTACTAGTATTCCCAATGTTATTCTGTGTAGGAACATGAGTATCACTTCCTTCAACACAGTTCATGTTGGTTGTGGAGCCTGATTATCTTTCTGATTCAAAGGTTTGTTTCAACCGTGCTTGGATCCCATTCCCTAACAGTGGGGTGTGGCGACAATTTTTGTATCCCCCCCCTAGCGGGGGATTCGGAGGAAATGCCCCCAAAGTGAAATTTTGGGAAAAATTACCTTGTAAAATATTGTAATTTCATAATCAATATGGACTGCTCATTATAAGATCGCAAATCTGAAGTTATTTTAAGGTTTTTTTCCCTAGAAGGCAACCCTCTTTTATGAGGGAATTGTATTGCAGCTGTGTATTATTGTGAATATTGTATTTTGAGAGAGGATACTATGAGATAAATAAGAGGAAGTTACAACAGATGTGTTGTAGGTTGTATCCCTTCATTTTGCTGGATAATAATAAGGACCTAGAAATTTCTATGATGGATGTATCCCACACTAGGTGAATCACGTATGTATGTGTCTCTATTGTATTGTGTATATTTTGTGTTTTATTTCCACATTTGTTTTATTTTATTTCTCCGTGATCTTGTTTTTCTAACAACCGGTATGAGAGCGAAAGGTAACTCATAGGAAAGAAAGAGGATTCCTGGTTCGAGTGGGAGCAATGGCAGACAAAGGAAAGATTAGGGTCGAGAAATTTAAAGGCCAAAACTACCAGCTATGGAAGATGAAAATGGAATATTATTTATATCAGAAGAATCTATTCTTACCATTGGATGGAATAGAAAAGAAGCCAACAACCATGAAGGATGAAGAATGGGAGGTTCTTCACAGAAAGGCACTAGGAACAATACGGTTGAGGCTGAGAGCGTCGATGGATTTCAATATTTAAAAAGAAAAGACAACAAAGGAGTTGATCGACGCATTTCCTAAAATGTATGAAAAACCCTCAGCATCCAATAAGGTATTTCTAATGAAGTGATTATTTAATATGGAGATGCCAGAAGGTGGGTCTGTCGCAGATCATTTAAATGAATTTAATACTAGCCAAGTCAGGAACATTTCATAGGCCCCCTATCATTGATCTGTATAAAGTTTGATTATCTTCCTTTGATTCATCCTCTTTGTCGAGTTTACAACCAATGACCATGGGTGTGTTGAAAGGTTTTCAGTCTTCCATTTCAAAATTATTTATCATTTCCTTGATGTATTTGGTCTTAGAAATAAATATTCCTTTGTTGGTTTGAGAAATATACAATTCTAGGAAGAAGGATAGTTCTCCAAGCATGGACATATCAAGTTCTTTTTTCATATCTTTTGCCAACTCTTGACTCATTCTATTAGCATTACTTTCAAAAATAATGTCATCCACATAAACTACAATTATTAACATCTATGCACTGTCTATTTTGATGTAAATATTGTTATTTGTTGTTTCTCTTTTGAAACCATGTTGTTGTAAGTACTTTTCAAGTCTTGAATACCATGCTCTGGGAGCTTGCTTTAATCTATAAAGTGCTTTCTTCAATCTGCAAACATAATCTTCATTTTTTGACAATAAGAATCCTTCATGATTTTTAATGTACACGTCTTCCTCTAAATCTCCATTTAAGAATACTGACTTGACATCCATCTGATACACCTTAAGATTATTGAAGCTTTCAAATGCCAAAAACATTGTAATGGATTCTAGTATTGCAACAGGTGCAAAGGTTTCTTCAAATTCAATACCTTCTACTTGAGCGCACCCTTTACATACCAGTATTTCTTTATTTCTTACAACTTTTCCATCTTCATTCAACTTATTTATGCATACCAACTTTGTACCAATCACATTTTTATCTTTGGGTCTTGGGACAAGTTCCCATGTCTAATTTTTATCAATATGGTTTAACTCTTCTTCCATAACATTTACCCAATGTTGATCATTATAGGCCTCTGCATAGAATTTAGGCTCTAGTTTGGACAACAAAGAGAGATTTACATGTTCATAATTCTTGCTAGTTTTCTACTAGTCCAAGTATGAGCATTTTTTTCACCAACAGTTAAGTGTTATGGATGAGTTTTTTGCACAAATCTTGATGGTGTTTGTGTATCTTGGCAATTATTTTCTTATTCTTTTTCTTCATTTTCTTGTTCTTCTTCTTCATATGCTTCTTATTCTTCTTTGTTGTAATCCATTTCTTCTACTTCCAGTTTGTTCTTTTGTGGTAGTTCTTCAACTATTCTAACATTAACGCTTTCAACAATATTTTTTAGTCTTTTGTTGTAACATATATATAGGCTTTGCTTCTTGATGAATATCCAAGAAAATTTCTTTCATCTACTCTTGACTCAAACTTACCTAGATCCTCATCATCTCATTTGATGTAACACTTGATTCCAAAGATTTTTAAGTGTTTGATAGATGTTGGTCGACCTTTCCATAGTTCATAGGTTGTCTCATCACTATTGACTTTGATTTTCCCTCTATTTAGAATGTAGAAAACAGTGTAAATTGCTTCTCTTCAAAAGTTGTCTGACAATTTTGCTTCATTTAACATTGTCTTATCGTTTTCTTGTACATGTCTATTTTTCCTTTCAACTACTCCATTTTGTTGAGGATTTCTTGAAACCAAATATTGTCTTTTTATCCCATGGGTTTCACAACATTCTTCAAATTCATTGGATGTGAACTCACCTCCATTATCTTATCTTAAACATTTGATTTTCAGATCAGTCTCATTATCAACTAAAGGTTTGAAAGCTTTGAACTTTCCAAATGCCTCGGATTTATTTTTTGAGAAAGACAACCCAAGTCATTATTGTATAATCATCAATAAGCAACATAAAATATCTTTCTCCTTTCAATATTTTTGTTCTTGTTGGTCCAAAGATATCTATATGCACAAGTTCCAATGGATGGGATGTTGCACATTCCTTTGTCCTGAACTTACCCTTGATTGTTTTCCATGTTGGCACTGCTTACAAATAATGCTTGAGGGTTTTGTTGATTTGTGGCATATCTCTTACTACTTGTTTGGTGCTGATTTTTACTAGGTTGTCAAAGTTAATATGCCTCATTATTTTATGCCACAATCGACTTTCATCTATATTCCCCATGAATATTTTTTCTCCATTAATTTAATCAAGAATGTATACATTGTTTGGGGTCCTGATTTCTTTTGCAACTAACTTGCCTAGATTTTCTTTTCTAATCTCATGTTCTTGAGAGTCAAAAGTAAGAGTGTAACATCCCCGGCCCTCCAGAGACCAGGTAATGCTACCATGCGAAATTTACAGCTTATATATATATATAACATGCATTTAAACCGAATTAAAACACTTAAAACAGAATTATTGCTACCGTACAGATGCAATTGAGATTAACAGTAAGTCCACATGCCACAAAACACATGATACATTTCAAGTAACCGAAAAATGCATAAAATACATAAATTATACACATAAATGATACTTATCTTTTAGCTATAGTAAATACACCAACTACGTGCGGACCTTCCATGAACCTCCCAGCCATAGATCGCGCTGCTCATCATGCTCAACAATAGGTCACCCCCGAACTGGGACTAAGCTCCACCGGGCAAGGGAACTCTAGGCTTGGCAAGGAAAACAAGGAAGTTGCACAAACAACATGAAGGATATTTTATCCCAGAGCCACTTACGCCCACATCTCATAGACCCTCATTCCCCACACGCTTGCTCCACCCCAGGAGAGTACACCTTCACTACTACAAGTCCATTGACCAATACACCTCCCTTACTTTGGGCTTCAGAAACAGGCTAGACCAGAAGTCTCAGAGTACTATAGCTGCTACAAGACTCCCTTCTAAGAGAACTCACTTCCCAACAAACTCTCTCTCCTTTGAGAGTTGCTCACATGCCTGACAACCTACTTTTTCAATTCATCTCCTAAGAAATACTGCAACAACATTCAGCGAGCATATGGGTGACAACAAAAACAAGAACGGTTATGGATACTGAAAATCACAACAGCCTAACACTAAGACACAACACGGCTTAGGAGAACACAAGGAAGCAACCCACACTCAGTCCAGGAACTGTGTGGCCACAACAATCCATAGTTACAAAACCACAGGTCTTAGACAAATACAGGATACTCGGATTTCCCCGGAGACATGGATCAGTCTGTCGGTTTTCCCATGGATTTTAGGGTACGTGACCAGGAAACAATGCAAAGGTAGATCATCCCGGTTTCGGGTTTAGACTGCAGACATACTGGGTTCCCCAATCACACAGGTCGGATTCCCTTTCTAGTTTTCATAGATGCGTCGTTATGCAGATGGAAAACGTAGAGGCCCCAACGGGTTAGTTGACGGATGGGAAATGGCAAGCGAACCCCCTTCTCGTGAGCGATTTCCTCAACTATGCGTAGGTAACTAGAGGTCGACGTCCGAGCCAACGAGTTCAAGTGAAGGATGGAAGAATGGGAGCGAATCCCTTCCATGGTTTGACTCTTGGGTTTTAACAACATGAGCCCAGGTCGAAACCTGTCTCCCTGGATTTGCATGCAGTCCACTTAGCATACGTTCCTTTTTCTAGGAACTTAGGACAACACTCAACATGCCATGTCCACCTTAGTCTTCAGGAATTAATATTAAAATATTATTCCTCTAGAGGTAATCCCCCTAGCTTATCCCCTAGGTCCACATACTTATCTCCCCTCCCTTGCCCAACCTTGTGGAAGCTTAGTCCCCCATCACTCTTTCTTCATGGTCGGTCTACACACAACGATATTTATATTTTATTAATGATCTTCATAATTACATATACAAAATCAGGCTCCTGGCCTTTAACACTTAGGCTCTCCGACATAATAAACATATAATCCCACCAGCTTATCAACACTTGGCACACCAGCCTACAAAACTTGTTTAAAATTCATAAATACAACTGGGGCTCATACTTGGGGTATTACAATCCCCTCCCCTTATTTTTGCACTATCCTCGGTGCAACTTATTTACACATATATAATTCAAAATTTCTTCAAAAGCTCCAAGATTCAGCTATTGGAAGCCCATTTTCTATCTTTACTTTCAAGCACCAATTCTTGTATCCATACTGCAACTGAAACTCAATTACTCTATTCCATAGAGTTGCTTTAGGAAAGCATTCAACTTATTGTTCCTTGTTATATGCTTCAATTAAACCTCATTGAGAGCACTGAATGGCTGTAGATCCACGATGTTCCATCCATTGATAAAATCTCAGCAATGCTATGACTCCACAGACATAAACACTCTACTCATACACCTATTCATTCAGAAGCAACATTAGAACATATAAGCAATATATATACATGCAATTCTAATAACATTATAACCTGTATACGAATTACGAGATACATAGCATACAATAAATAGAGAATTGATACTTATATTTTGATTGAGAAGACTTCCATATCAACATGGTCTAGGCCAAGGTACCAAAACCCAACAACATTCCAACCAACGGTCTCTTTTCCCCACATGCCTGTCCCACCCCAGGAATGTGCACCTTCACTGTCACACAGTCCATCGGTTGTTACACCTCCCTTTCCTTGGGCTTCATCAACAGGCTGGACCAGAAGCCTTAGAGCACCGTGGCTCAAGGAGTTCCAACTTCCCTAAGAGGTCTCTAATCGACATCTTCCCCGAGCTACGCTTTGTAGTCAACATTCTAATTTTTATCAACATAATCTCATCTTCATCACTCACATGCAGTTATCATGAGAGAACATAAAAGAATTCATTTAGGAACTCAAACTTAGTTCAAAAGGGAATTCAAAATTTTCCCCAAAACATGAAATTCTATTTCATAATTCATCTTGGTTGTTTCCATATTATGAATGAAACCATCCTTGTGGTTTTCCACATGCACCAAACTACATACCATTTTTCCTGTAATGCTTCATCTTGCATACTGCCAACAATTGTCAGTATTTCTTGTACATCATAATCCAATTGCAATATGTATAGAACCATATGCAGTGAACTTAGAATTGTATGCATATAGAAATTCAATCATAATTACCAAACAATTTAATAAAATAGAATGACTCGTCATTCTATGCATATGCATGTTCATAATTAATAACAGTAAGTTCATTATTTTTTTTTCTGAACAATAATTTTTTTGTAGTCAGTATTCATGTGACTACTTGACTTGCAACTTTCCTGTTGCAATGTGTAACAACTCTTGAAATGTCCTCAACTTCATGAGTTAACAACATTTCAGTTGTTAGTAACAATCATTTCCATGCAATAATATATATGCATGTACTTACAAAACACATTCAACAATTGCATTTAGTATAAAATTATGTCACTTATTATGCATGAGTGCAATTCTCAATGCATAATTAATCAGTGCACCTTGCATTGAATTACATAATGCTCTTTATCTCAGCCATGAATCTCACCATCCATGAGTTGGAATTCTGGCCAATGTGTTGACACATTCTCCACACACTTCCTATTGTCTTCCCAATTAATTGGATGCCTTCCTTTTCGACCTGAACACTACACCAAGAAAATAATTCTATGGTGTTCATTAGTGTTAGCAAAAAGGTTGCAGTTCAAGTTTTATTTAAAGGTAGGAAGATTTTAGTACCTATGTGGCTCATATCCTTTCCATATCCATACCTTGCCATATCCAACCATGTCCTAGTCTCATACATGACTAGCTTACTGGCAACCATTGTTATATAAGGAGTATGCCTCCTAAATTAACCTAGTTATGATCCCATAACTAATCATAACATAATATGCAACTGACATTTTATCTAAGTGAATTCTAGCATCAACAACACTTACACACTCTAGGCCTTCAACCATTACATATCAATTTAAATACTGAAAATTAACTGAGGGAATCCTTACCTCAATCCCCTTCAACATGTATGCATCAACAGAAACTAAATGCATACCTGCCTGGTTGTTGCCAACCTACTTGTTGTTGTCTGACCAACTGATATTTGTAGAAGCTCACAGACTTCCTGTAACAAGTTCTTATCTTTTAGTTCTTTGGTTATTACCCCATAACCAAATAAACATGACATTCTACTATGTCAGTGTGTGCATTCAGAAGCTAAAAAGCTTTGAATTAATACAAGCCTCCAGCCTTTACCACATTCAGTGGTATGCATTCAAATAATATAATCATGTGATTTTATAAAATAACTCTGGTTGAAGAAATTCTTACCTAAATTTCCTTTCAGCAGTTATACAAAAAGAGTAATAAAACTCATACCTACATGACTGCCATTAATAAATTTTATGCTACCTGAATGTTTGATGGAAGTAGAAGCTTTCATGCTTCTTTGATCAAACTTATAACCAACACTTCAGCTCTCTGTTGCTTCCCTCCTTATTCAACAAAATCACCAACAACACTTGCAAACATGCAAGCATTATTTCCTCTGGCTGACCCAACAAGACGTAACAGAATTTCTGCCCCATAAATTGCATCAACTTCTTTCTCCCTATAAAAATTTTCCTTTTTGATCCCAGAAGTCTACAATTCTTCCCGGATTCCTAAATCTTCTTGTGCTCCTGATGTAGCCACTGTTCATGATTATTCTTTCCCTGAGAACTTTCGATGCAGTGCTCCCAGCTCAGCGGGGTCTGTTGACCTCTCGGTGAAAGGATCTTTCTAAATGCTGAGTCGAATTGACTCTTCGGGCCTTTGCTAGAACCCTATTAATATTACACAAGACCCCTTTCCTTCTGTGTGCAAGTCCTGACAGACCCGCAGGCTATTATTGTGCGCTTCCAAAACTCCAAGTTTCAGGCACTAGCCCCTTTTTCATTAGCCCTTTCCTTCATATGACCCTGGGCTAAGACCTCATGTAAAATTGTGATTGTGGGAGTGGGAAAGAGTGGTTTTAGGCCAACCCACTTTTCTCCCCACAATTCAACTCTAGCTACCACATATCACTTTGTTAAAACCATGGTTAAATTGCGGCCCACTCTCAGATTTTTAACTTCCGAGCAAATTTTGGCCACACAATCCATCTCGTCCGTCGATATCCAATCCCTTAGCGATGAACCGCGGTCAATGAATACTATCTATCTTCCCTTCTATACCTTCTTTCCTCCTTCCACACGCGATCCCAAATATACATGATCTATCGACATGCAGCTCCCTTCCAAATCAACGGCTACGGTTGATTTCGGCTCTTCGATCCTCGAGAGTTTCAACTCTCAACTATCTTCTTTTCCACGTATGACAGGAGTGGAATATCTATTGACACATGTCCTCAACAATCAGACGGTTCTGATGAACTCTGGCTCTCGGACCTTCGGGAGTTCTCACGTCTCCACACACAAATCTCCGGAGTGAATTTCCCCGAAGTGACAGATCTTCTGCCACACATCCTATCCAAATCAACGACCCTGATTCTCTTTTGGACTTCAACTCTTTCTGACCAAGAATAGATCAACGGTCCTTCGAACTCCTCCTCGATCAACGATCGAGATCTCCCTCAGGACTTTGACGCTTTCACCCTCTGCTTTCCTCCAGAGTGCTCCATACCCAGAGTTCCAGATTTGGTGCCACACGTCCACTTTCAGATCAATCACTGTCCAATGGAGTGAGTTTCTGTCCTCCACGTGTCTCCTCGTAGATCAACAATACATGTTCCTTCCTTCGGATCAACGACCCTTAGATGTTTCGGAACATCCCGAAACACAACTTCAAAAAAACCCCGAAGTACGATTCTCTGAAGTTCACAATCTGGTGACATCAGTCCAACCCAGATCAACGGCTCCCAGCTTCTTTGGTTGTTCGGGTTTCGGTGATTTCAAACTTTCATCCTTTGCATTCTCCCAGAGTTCACGATCTGTCGCCATGTGCCCTTCTGGATCGGACGGTCAAGACTTCTTGTTCACAACCGATCTGACGACTATTGTCACTCCTCCTCCTGAGAATTTTACTTTTTCCAGCTTGGAATGTTTTTTCAGTGTCCAAAGGCTTCGGCCTTTGACCTTTCTCTTGCAAGTTTGCCTATTGGATCTTGTCTTTGATCTCGTAAGTGTTATCTCTTTTGAGCTTTAGGTCTTAGAATGAGTCAGTCTCCCATGCACTCCTTGCGTTATCTCTTCCAAGCTTTTCAATTTACTCAGTCTCCTAAGGGTCTCGACCCTTCCTTTTCCTTTCAAAGGAAAACTTCATGCCCTCCTAGCAACATTCTTCTCAAAGCACACCTTGATGAGCGTTTTCTACAGAGTGTTCAACAACTTTGTGAGTATCTTCCTCTGATACTATTCTCCCTAAACTTGACAAATAGTTCTCTCTATTCACACTTTCTCTCGCTCGATGCCCGCCTGGCAGAGCCCTACACAGTTCTAAGTAACTCTATCTCTCTCTAAACTCAACACAAAGTTCTTCCTGTGCACTCCTTGCACTTCTGTTGATGAAGGTTCAATGGTTTCTCTCCTGAGCTTCTTTGAGGTTAACTTACCTCTGCCAACACACTCCTTGAGAACAATGTGCACTGCTTGCACTTGAAAACTCAAAGAAGAGAAACAATTGAAAATTATTCAATACTTCACCAGTTTATGCATTCAAACCATGAACAACATATAAAAACATAATAATGAACACAAATACATAAACATACTATATGAAGGAAAAATTGCTTTTCTATTATCTCTGTGAGTGTCTCTTAAGCACTCTGTGAAAATTTGAATTATTTCTAACACTCGTTGAACTCTACAAATGCAACGTTCAGTCAACCGGAATTTGTCAGGTCATCATTCCTTAACAAATCCCACAACATTCATAAACCAATCTGATTTAAGAAAACATTCAGATTTCATTTTCTTTCCGAGCTCTTCTCTTCTCTGTAATAATTTTTGGGCACTAGCCCCTTTCTCTCAGTCCCCATTCCATGTGATCACAGGCCATGACCAAGCGCTAGATCACTAGGTGCTTACTCGGGCCTTTGACTTCAAAATATTTCAAAGAACCACACAACAATCTCTCAGAGTTCTGGATTACTGAACTCACGACATAGGGCAGATCAACCGTCCATGTCTACTCAACATCCAATGACTGACACTTACTATGGAACCTCAAGTGTCTGATTTTCAAGTCTTCAGGTCTTCAGAACTTTGGAGCTTCGGAGGATCTTTCATCCACATATCTGAATTGTTAATCTCCGAACATTCCTAATCACCTTTGGTGACATCATTATGTCACATCAATTAACGTTTTCCAATTGCGGGGGCATGCAATGATGGTTTGGAGTAACCCGCCTTTCATCCCGCAATTCTTCTGACGCTGACATGTAAACCCTCGATGAATCTAGGGTTTGGATTGCAGGACCACCTTGGATAACTAACTTTCATGCAAATTAGGTCCCCGCAATTCCTCCTGTCCATTGATCTTCATGTATTGTGATCAATACCACTGTGGGTCCTCCAAACTTTAACTACATTACATAACCTCAGCCCCACTAGCCCTACTCATACGGAAAGCCACATGGCAGAATATTAGTGTTTGACTCGTGGCCCAATCATATGGGTGTCACATGTCACATTCCATATGGAATTTCAATCTTCCATGGGTTTGGAACCCACTTATATGTGGCACACAACCCATGTGTCCACGTCAATCCAAGTGGCGTCATCATGACTCACTACTTCGACTCTTCGGGAGATTTCACCCTTCACTACTGCGTTTGACCTTTTTAACATTGGCTTGATCCAACGATCAATCTCTTCTCCCCAGATCTAGGGTGTAGATCCACTTCGAGGCTTCGAAGTTTTGGGCTTAAGGCTTTCTCTTGTTTTGCATCAATTTCACCGAAGTTGCGAAGTCTGAATGGCTTCTAGGTTAACTCTTGTGCACCTTCCCCAGATATGACAGTCGTAAGGGATTTTCCCTCCTTCCGAACAGATCCTACAACACAGAACAGACTCTGTTACTCTACGAATTTCCAAAGGAATTCACATCTAACTTCCTCGCAACATTACCAGATCTGACGGTCATGAAGGATTCTCCTTCTCCTGAATAGATCCTAAGGTCCACATTACTCTGTGGCCTAATAGCACTTCTGTCGTGGTTTTATGACACCGCTACTCCTTCTGAGATTTGTAACACAGCCAAGGTAACCTCTTGGTACTCAAGAACGTTATGAGGTTCAAAATTGGTTCCTCCAGACACAATTTCCACTTGAACCTTGAGTCCAATGACCACTTACCCAACTCATCCAGGCTCCGCGTTGAAACCTTGGGTCAGAACTTGATTTTTTTCCATTTTGATAACAACTCCTTCTGAGAATCTTGCTTCAAATTCCACTAACATGGCCCATCCAGGCTCAGTTTTGTAACCATGCTCTGATACCATACTGTAACATCCCCGACCCTCCAAAGACCAAGTAATGCTACCACACAGAATTTAAAGCTTTTATATATATATATATATATATATATATATATATATATATAACATGCATTTTAATCGAATTAAAACACTTAAAAAAAATTATTTCTACCGTACATATTCAATTGAGATTAACGGTAAGTTCACATGCCACGAAACACATGATACATTTCAAGTAACCCAAACATGCATAAAATACATAAATTATACATAGAAATGATACTTATCTTTTAGTTGGAGTAAATTCACCGACTATGTGCGAACCTTCCATGAACCTCCCAGCCATAGACCACGTTTCTCATCACACTCAATAGTAGGTCACCCTCGAGATGGGACTAAGCTCCACCGAGCAAGGGAACTTTAGGCTTGGAAAGGACAACAGGGAAGTTGCACAAACAACAGGAAGAATATTTTATCCCAAGAGACACTTACGCCCACAACTCACACACCCTCATTCCCCATATGCTTTCTCCACCACAGGAGAGTACACCTTCACTACTACAATTCCATCGGCCAGTACACCTCCCTTACCTTGGGCTTCAACAAGAGGCTAGACCAGAAGTCTTAGAGTACTATAGCTGCTACAAGACTCCCTTCTAAGAGAACTCACTTCCGGAAAAACTCTCTCTTCTGGGAGAGTTTCTCACAGGCCTGACAATCTGCTTCTTCAATTTAGCTCCTAAGTAATACTGCAACATAATTCAGCTAGCATACGGGTGACAGCAACAACAGGAACATTTATGGACACAAAAAATGGAAACAGCCTAACGCTAAGACACAACGCGGCTCAGGAGAACACAAGGCAGTGAGCCACACTCATTCTAGGAACTGCGTGGCCACAACAACCCAAAGTTACAACACCACACAGCTCAGAAAAATATAGGATACCCAGATATCCCTGGAGACACAGATCAGTCCGTCGGTTTTCCCACTGGTTTCAGGGTATGTGACCAGGAAACAATGCAAAGGTCGATCATCCTGGTTTTAGGTATATACTTCAGATAGACTAGGTTCCCAAATCACATAGGTTGGCTTCCCTTTCTGGTTTTTAGATATGCATCGTTATGCAGAGGGCAGACGCAGAGGCCCCAACAGGTTAGACGACGGATGGGAAATGGAAGGCGAACCCCCTTCCCATGAGTGGTTTTCTCAACTATGCATTTGTAACGAGAGGTCGACGTCCGAGCCAACGAGTTCAGGTAGAGGATGGAAGAATGGGAGCAAATCCCTTCCATGGTTTGACTCTTGGGTTTTAACTGCATGAGCCCAGGTTGACACCTATCTCTAGGGATGATTTTAGGGGATAAATTTCGCTCATGGGCTAATTTTCCATGGTTTTTCCAAAAACGAGATTGGCTATTTTAAAAATTATTTGCCCAAATTCTACTGGATACAATTATTTTACCTTAAAAATCGCCAAAATTTTATAAAAACTATATAAAATCTTTATAAATTTGAATATTTTTACAAAAATATCGCAAAACATTTATAGTTGGCATATGAAGGATTAGTAAGATTCGCCAAGGTTTCTACATTTTAAAATAAATTTCCATCCTTAAAATCATCCCTGCTGATATCTCCCTGGAGCTGCATGCACTCCACTTAGCATACGTTCCTTTTTCTAGGAACTTAGGACAACACTCAACATGCCATGTCCACCTTAGTCTTCAGTAATTAATATTAAAATATTATTCCTCTAGAGGTAAGCCCCCTAACTTATCCCCTAGGCCCACATACTTATCCCCCCTCCCTTGCCCAACCTTGTGGAAGCTTAGTCCCCCATCACTCTTTCTTCGTGGTCGGTCTACATGCAGTGATGTTTATATTTTATTAATGATCTGCATTATTACATATACAAAATCAGGCTCCTAGTCTTTAACACTTAGGCTCTTCGGCCTAATAAACAGATAAGCCCACCAACTTATCAACACTCGGCTCACCAATATACAAAACTTGTTTACAATTCATAAATAAAATTGGGGCTCGTCCTTGGGGTATTACAAAGAGTGTGTCCTTGGTCACACATCTAGCTTACACTAAGAAGATTATGTTTCAAGTTTTCAACACATAGAACCTTTTCAACTTTATATCTTCCATTGTCAAGACTAACAGTGCCTTTTCCAAATATCTTTGACCTGCCATTGTCTCCAAAGGTAACAATGCTTTCATTCTTCTTCAGGGTGATAAACTTAGTTCTATATCCTATCATGTGAATAGAGCACCCACTATAAATGACCTACTTATCCTTATTATTTTGTGCACGAAGCACAACTTGAATGAACATGGACTTTTTCTTTCTTTTGTTCCCTTTGTTCCTAATTTCTTTCCATGATTGTCAAGGCTTCTTCTTTCTGATCTTTTATGAAATCACTTTTGCATAATTTTTTTATATGCCCAAAATTTTTATAGTTATAACATATGATGTTATAGTTCAACAAAGGGGAAAATGAGTTGTAATTTCTCCTTGAGAATCCATGGGTATCTCTATTGTTGTTCCTCAAATAATTGTTTCTTACATTTGTTCTATAATCTATTTCCTTATGAACAAAACCATTGCAAGAGTAACAATAACCAAAGAAATAATTTTGGTGCATGATTGTGTGATTCCATCTTGATGGGGGAGTCTTCGTGATTTTTTCCTTGTGAGTATGATTTGTCTTCTATTGAACATACTGATCATCCTTCCTGTTGTCTTCAACCTTGATAGAATTCTTGATTATATCAGCATAACTCTTGGTCCTTTCTTCACTTGATTGTTTTGAAGAGGTTCAGGATTCTTCATTAGCAACCTCCTTCTTTTCATTGTACCCAAGACCAGTCATGTCAAATGGTGATCTTTTAAGATTTGGTATTTCATTCAAGGTTGTAGATTTCTTTTCGAATTTGGTGTTGGCATGTGATTTTTCCAACTCCTTTCTTAGATAGACTATTTTAGAGTCTAGACTGCTACAACTAACTTCTTTTTCTTTTAGTTGGGCTCTTAAGACTTCTTCAATTCTCTTTTCCTCTTCTACTTGTGTTTTTAAACTAACAATGATATTTTAATTTTTATCAAATATTTATTTTAATCAAAACATTTATTTTCTGTATTTCTCCAGTTTCTCCTTTAGTATCCCTTTCTTGTTCCTTAGTTTCTCTATTTCATTTAGAGAAGATATGAGCTCTCTTTCAAGATCTACTTTTGCATAAATATTAGAGCCTTCTTCTTATATTAGGTCCACATTTCCATTTTCTAGGACATCAGTATGTGTTTGTACACCCATCAAGATAATTTCTTCTTTTTCATTGTCAATATAATCAGACGAGCTGTTGTCTTCATTGGTATATAGATTCTTATTTTTTCTATAGAATTTTTTCTTGTTTTTAGTCTTACCCTTCTTGTACCTTTTGAAACTAGAATCTTCTTTCACATTTCTATATTCATTCTTTGCATAAGGACATTTAGAAGCAAAGTGTCCTACTTCTCCATAGTTAAATAATTTTAAGGGAAGCTTACCTTTGTATTTTCCTATCCCTCTCTTGAGATTTCTAACAAAGTTAGCTTCTTCCTCATCCAGTTCAATGTCTAAGTTGTCATATGTTTTGTATTCTTCTGTATTTGTCTTCTTTGATGCTTTAAAAGGTGCTTCCTTCCTTGCTATTTTTTCTTGATTATCCTTTTCTATTCTCATTTCATATGCAGTGAGAATTCCATGAAATTCAGCCATTGTTAAATTGTCTAGGTCCTTCATTTCCTTAATGGCAGATATCTTGGGATTGAATATTGAGGGAAGTGATCTAAGATTTTTTCACACAAAAATGGTTTCTTTAACAGATTATCCAAATCCCTTGATGGTGTTAACAATCTTATCTATTTGGATAAAGTATTATGCAATACTCTCTCATTCTTTCATCTCAAGGGTTTCTATTGTCCTCTATAGGTTTGTAATTTTTCCTTCTTGACTTTGTCGTCTCCTTCATAAAGTTTTTGTAATTTGTCCTGTATCTTTTTTGTTGAGGCATAATGAATGAATTTGACAAACACTGATTTTGCCAGGCCACACAAAATTGCATTCTTGGACTTAGGGTTATTATCACTTAGTTTATAGTAGTAGGAATTAGAGGTGGGGTTGCTAGAGCCATGTAACCATTCTCAAATGCATTCCAAACTTCAAATCCAAGAGACATCGTATATTTTTTCATTCTTATGCTCCATAATGCATAATTTGATCCATCGAATAATGGATCTCTATTTGTAGAAAAACCTTCCTTATCAATGTGTACTATAGGGATTCACCTTCCAGTGGTTACATTGATTATGAAGGAACACCGCTCTGATTCCAATTGTCAACACACTTACTAATACTGAGAGGGGGGGGTGAATTCACATAATATTGTTTTTCCTTTTCTTATGATATTTATCAATTTATTACTTCATCGGTCGTAATAAGTTAATAATAAATACACATATCAACATGCAATCCACAATACACAAAGATTTAACGTGGAAACCCAAACGGGAGAAAACAAAAAATAATTTCTTAATAAAATCTTGTAGGAACAAACCTACTATTAAAATAATTGCAGGAACCAACCTACTAGAGACACCAATATCCTTGACTGAGCACTAACTCAATAATGTTTGTAGGCATGAACCTACAGGAGATACCAATCTCCTTGACTGAGTACCAACTCAACAATAATGTTTCCAGGAACCAACCTATAGGATACACCAATCCTCTTAGTTAAGAACCAACTCAACACTACTTGTAGATACTAATTTTGTTGGTTAACATCAATCTCTTAAAGCATTCAATAATTCTAGATTATTTATTCCATTCAGGCCATGTTGTTTTGTCTATGTTGTCACAATTCACAATTTTTCATAGTTTCAGAAGTTCCTTTGTACTTGCACCTCCCAGCCTCCCTTACATTATATTCCTTTCATTTTCTAACATCGTCAGATATCAGAGACTCAGAGATTATCTTCACATGATCCACACTTATTCACACTTCTCATTCTTTCATCCTTTATATATCCACTTCAATTCTTGAATTGGATTCGAGCATCATTATTTATACAAAACATACATCCAAAGGTTTTTCCACATATCCAAAGAATATTTCCATGGGGTTGTCTCCATATATTTTTGAATATGCAAAAATATCCTTCTAATCTATTCTTCAATTAACTTTCATCGCACACCATCTTCTTCTCTTGACAAAGCATGAACTGTGACGCTCAATAGTAATTGGATAATATTAAGGTTAAATATCAAATATTGATCTATTTCATTGTCCACGAATATATCCTTAGTTCTCATCAATGGTTGGATCATCTTCTGAATTAAATATCACCTGTTGATCTCGTTCCTTGGTCATTAGCACACACAACATAGATTCAATGTTCATCAACCATTTTATCATCCCTGATTAGATCAAAACCATCAATCTAATTTCCTATTCATATCAACATGTAACACATCCTTGACACATGCCCACCATCCAATATGGACCTTGGATTAATATCGACCATTGATCCAATTCTCTCATAGTTCAACCCTTTAACTCACATCCATCGTCTGATTAGATATTTGATTAGCCTCATTCGTTTATCTATTATCTTGATTGTTTCACTGGAGGTCTAAGGAATATCATTTCATAACCCCGCAACCTCCATAATGCACCTTAGAGTTCCACCACACTCATTTTTCACCTATACTTAGACGCATTTCCAATCATTTCTCTATGGGTCTAATCCATATATTTTCATACTTTTGTGGCCTCTAAAATGAACCTTCACATTCTGCCACACTCACTTTGCACCCATACTTAGAAACTTTTCTAATTATTTCACCATGAGTCTATGAGACATCATGAGTCATCAGATATCTCACCCTATGGGCCATCCAATCTATGACAAGTGGCGACCTCCTCGGCCATCTAATCGATTACTCATACTTAGAAAATTTTTTACATATAACCATGGGTCTAAGCATTTTCTCGATTTTCTTTCCTATCTCTGCAACTTCATCCATCCGACCGATTTTTTTTGGTAATTAGTCATTTCTTCGAAATCTATTGGTACTTAGTCATTCTTGATACTTAGCCAATTCTTCAAAATCTTACTGCAGGTTCACGGGTCTACGACATTATCTTGACTCTATATCTGTAACCTTGTCTGTCCAACTGATTATTGACACTTAGTCAATTTTCAAACTCTCACCATGGGTTCAGATCCATTTCTTCACATACTCTTGATCCTATGTCATGCTGACTACCTCCACAATGTCTTGGTACTTAGTCATTTTATGATATATCTTGTGTTGATGTTCCAAATGAGGTGGCTTCTGTGTGAAAGTATTATTTATGTACATTGGGTGGCGTGGAATCAGTACATGCCTGGACACGTGGCACTTCACATGACGTCACTAACATGGATTTCTTCTGATGTGGCGTTCATATGACTGGACACATGTCGCTGATGAGGTTTCTATCATGGCACTCACATGGTTAAGTTGGCCCACCAAGTATCGGACCCTAATATTTGATCTTAACCATTGATCTCTGGAGATGAATGACCAAGATTTATTCCGTTCTAGGTCCACATTTATCTACACCAAAAGATAACACATTTCACATGATTCCATGACTCTTCGTTTACATTCAAACTATGTTCTTTCATGTTTTCATTATAAACCTTTTGTAGTTGTTTTTCCTCACGAATGTGGGATATGTCAATATGGGGTTTTTCCTTGCTATCTCTTACATGCTTGAGAATTCATCACATGCCTAATCTCTCTACGCCTTCAGAATTCAAATCCATCTCTCTTATTACTGCTCGGACCTACAATTGGATTATCTCGTCCATATTCTAGTTGCATGACTTTTCCTTATGCTTGTGCGACCTGGATTCACTTGGATTGATTGTTCACTATCATCCCGCCTTCAATGCATGTTCAATACTTCCTCTACACTCTTATTCTTTTGTCTGTCTAGGGATTCATGTTTCTGGTTCTAGTTCGATCCTTAGACCTATCATTTACATGGTCATTTCATTTTTATTTCTTTCATTCACACATATTCGCCACTGTTCTTTAAACCTATGCAACCATAATTAAATATATTTTATTTTTGCACTGTCATTTGGTCTTCAGGGTAAACAAAGAACACTTGCAGAAATTTAACAACGCATAATCATCTTTCATACACAAAGACTTGTCAATTTGAAGAGACATTCATAGTCTCCCCTTATCATTCAAAATGGTCAATCTCCCCTTGCGTGTGATATCAATGACATCTTTTGAAATCAATGATAATCCAATTTCCAACAATCTAGAGATTTTAGAAGTTATTAAATGCATTTGAGTATATATGCACCAACGAGTGTTTCTTTAAAGATCATATTTTGTTTTTTCTTTGGATAACATGACTTTGTGCATATATGCACCTACTACTTCTTTTGTAAACATCAAAAATCAATATTTGTTCTATTTTTACGAAAGAAAATACCTAAATACTCTATAATTATCTTTTATTCATATTAATTATCAAATTGAAATATACATAACTATTAAAAATATAAATATTTGACCAATTTATTTATGATCACACATCCTCTAATGCCTTCTGTGCTTTCCCAATTTTTTTCTCAATATCATCTCCCTTATATATCACTCCAATATCCATCCACCAATTTCCTATCTTTCCAAATGCCACTGATATGTTTTCCTGTCAACAAAGTTTAGTTGGAAGGAAAAATGGAGGTATTTGACATCTACTCAAGTTTCAAATCCCATAAGAAATATGTTATCAATCCTTTCCTTACCAATAGGAATTAGATGGAAATAGTTGGTGAATTTAGTTTTTTTGGTTAAAAGGTTTATGCAACTTTTAAAAGGGAAGCTACCAATCCTATGGAAATTCGAAAAGGTTATACATTTCCAGTGATAAGCAGGTAGGTTAGATCATTATAATATTCTTGTATTAGTAGTAATTATGTTAAAATGAACATACAATGATAATTTCAAATCAATCTTAACCACGGTTTTACTATTCAACCATATTTAAATATAAATATGGATTTCGAGCATTAAAAAAAAATTAAAGTCTCTCTCCGACCTATGAAGTTGAGCTATTTTTTTTCACATTCAAAAATTCAATAGTGAACAAATTTGGGTGCATTTTGAAATACATTTAACGTTTATTCTTCTTCGTTCCAACATTGTTTGCCTATTTCGTAAGTAATGAATTTGACAATTTCCCATGAAGTTATTTGTCAAATAGTTTGGTAATGAGGTCGTATCTACATAACACTATTTCATTTTATTTCATTTGGTCTTGGATTGAAAATATAATATGTTTCCTCAACATTAGGAACACCAGACTTAATGTTAGATCCTTTGTAGGTTTTTCATTTCTAGTCCCCGTGTGCTTGTTTTCTTGTGTTTCTTGTCTAGCAATTTTGTTTAGGAAAAGATTTTATTCTCAAATCCCGATGTTTCACTTCTATTTTTCATCATTTTATACCTACATTTCTAACAAATCCAATGTAATTAAGAATTTTTAAGCTTTGAGTGACACCATCTCCATGATTTTTATTGTTTTTGGTACTAACTTGGTAGTTGTTTCCACATTTTGCTCTGCAAATATTATCAATTATCCTAAAAAAATCAATATAAATGACACATACTTCCAAAATAATTTTGACAAGTCGACATAATCCCACCTTACAAGATGAATTCAAGTTGTCAAAATAACTCTGCACTCTAAACATAACTTTTCAGAAAGATGTAGGGTGCTCGCACAAAGTTGATGGACAAAAGGGTGGCAACAAGGTCAGCAGGGTTGTGCTCACACAGGAATGTGTGTGAATTCTTAATAACGTGCATGTGTTCCTAAAGTGACATGTTCGGAAAACCATGAATTTCCACATAGGATGCCACATCGACTCTTTGACAGGAATGCACATGTATTCTTAAGATCATAATCATTTTCTTAAGAACATGCACACATTCCTAAGAATGTTCACATTCTCTAGGAACATGTGTGTGTTCCCGTTGGGTCCAATTAAAAGGTCCCACAACCCTTTTTTTCCATTTCACCAACCGTGAAACATATTTGAGAGATCATTGAGCGAATTGATGCCCTGTGATTTACTGAAGAGATGTCCACACAATCCTAATGCCATCTATGAGGATTCTGAGTATTTATTCATATGAAATCTCATTTTTTTTAAAGTTAATTTTTAAAATGAGCCTAATTTATATAAATTCCATTATTAAATTGAAACACATTAATTAGCATCAAACCTAGAGAATATAATACCCGGCACAACCACAAGAAGGTGTACACACCCTACAATGGGTCAGCCCGCGTACATACGTGCCCTGTCTTGTAAACAACCCACGTACATACGCAGGTTGCTGAAACAACAATAGTGAACCTGTTTTAAGAATCTGTTTTTAAGAAGAGGCAATCAACCTTTTCTCTGATCCAGGTTTTACTTCTTGGGGTTTCTTGATAGAGTTCAATGTCTATGTTTTACAGACATAGCTTGGGTTAGATGTCAGTTTGCTTGTCTTTTTGAAGATTTATTTTGTTTACTTCTGAAAGGGTTTTAGGTGATTCTTTGAGTTTGTTGATCAGCCTGTTTAGTGTCTTTAGTGACTCCCTACGATCCACAGTGGGCCAAAGGTCAATTTCACTCTTGTCTTGTATTTCCTTTCCCCCTTTCATTTTCTTTAAAGAAAAGAGAAAAAAAATTATTTCAAGTTTTTCTTGTTTGAAGCATTTTTTAAAAGAAAAAGAAAAATATTTTTCATTCTTAGTTTGGTAAAGTAGTTGGAGTTAGTTATCTTACTTGAAAGGAAAAAGAGTTCATTTTTAAGTTCTTTACTGATTTCTTAGAACTTAACTAGCTCGTAGTCATGCGAAATTTTGTTTTAGGTCTTCTTTTTAAAGATCTTGAAAAAATTTAGTTATGAAAAAGTTGGTTACAAAGAGCTAGTTGTAAATCTTTATTTTTCACTAGAAGTGATTTTTCTTTCAGAATTTTGTTTATTTCTCCTCTTTTTGTCTCTAAAAAAAACACATCACTAGTTTCACTACCATATCCTTTGAGTTAAAACAAGCCATTTAAAACGAACACTAAATTTAAAATTAACTAGACTTTTATGTTTGTAGGGTCAATCAACTAGTTTAGGGTTAGAGCCTTGAATTAGGTTGGAGAGGAAACTCTTCAATGATTTTAAACAAACATCGGAGTCAGAGCTAGGGAGTGTTAAAAATCCAGTGACATTAAGGTTATCCAAGACCCCCCTCTAACACAAGCTCTAAACACGAGGTTGTGTGAGGAAAGACAGTGGAGATAACCGCTCCAAAGCCGGACTAAACATTGTGGGGAATGCATATTGAGGATCTGTCATGGGATATTATCGTTCGCATTTTCCTATGGATATTTGTGGACCTCGAATCCGTTTGATATCCTCAGATGTATTCTAGACCACTTGCTTTAGATACCCTCGGTAGGTTTCATACTTGTTATCCTTCTCATTGTTGTCCACCCGACTGTCGACTGTACCCGCCTGGTGACTATTTACGAGCTAGCAACTTAGTTGTGTTTATTCTAGGAACTTACACATGTGACTACGGGAGTATACCATGGTACTTAGGGTAGACATCGGGTCACACTTTGCAGAGTATACCCAGAGGGTGCTTCCATTTTCAAAGCTGCTTGATCTATCTTATAGGAAATTTTTTGAGTTTACGTAACTGTTCTTCCAACTAGATAGTGGTTTGCTTGGTTTATCTTAAAGGAAATTTTCTAGTGTGTGTTTTGGTTTTAAATGTTAGATAAAGACTTACTATGTTGTTGATATTTTCACAAACTGGAAGATCAAGAGCTCCATTGGTTGCGAAGGCTTCAAGACCTGCCGTCGGTTACATTGGAGCCACCACTGCCACCGTTACGACAAAAACTTGACCAACAAGGGTCATTCGAAGCGACTAGGATGCAGGAAACTGTGCCCGAGCCAACTCCGAGAGGAGATTATTCGAATCCGGAGGAACTCACTGTTTCTCACCTTGGAGTAGAATATCTTAGTCCAACTAACCCTCCGATCACTGACTTGTCAGCGCCAATCTTGGTACAAGTTGTCCCTCCAAGTGTAACATCTTACGAGCATCAGATAGTCCTACAAGCAATTATGGAAGAAAATGTTGCTACCTCATCCGGGAGTCCTCACACTTCCTTAATGGATACCACCACAAGGGGTATTCTGCCTCCTAACCCACCTTCGTCGGTCTGGACCACAGTGGTCTCGACCCCCTCTACCTCAGGAAGTGGTCTGATACCATCAGTGGTAGCAAGTACTACTCCATTTACGTAGAGTGTGACGGGCCCTCTATTTTCATACTTGATGCCTGACTTCAACACGAACTTTGTCCTTACCTACTCCACATTACAGACCATGGGTATGGGGGCAGAGAGCTCCAACGCTCCATTGCAAGGGTCTATTGGGGGCACTTCAGTCTCCTATAATGTAGTCCCTTACGGTGGAGGTCATATACCTCCTTCGTCCCCCTCACTCGGTAATGCTTTCCAGCCACCTATCGGGCTGAGTGCGAACTACAACTTGTTTGGAGCAGGCAGTCTAGGACCTTCTTCTTACACCACGCCAGTGGGATCCATGTCGTTCTCTTTGTTCGACGCGTTTGGTAATAACATTTTTTCATCAGCTGCCATCTCGGCTGGGGGCAACCTTGGTTTTGGACAACAGAATCCTGTGCAGGGTACTATTCCTACACAAGGGCAAGTACATGAGTTTTCTCCTTGCAAGAAATTTGGAATCCTTAGTAGGGATCAGTTCCCTCGCAATGGATTTCAACTAAGGGAAACCCCTTCCATGGTCAATGGAACCCCGGGCAAGGCTCAGTACCTATGCCCGTCAGATCGGCAAGGGGAAACCCCTTCCAGAATATTTGGAACACAACGTAGGGAGCAATCCCCACCCAATCCTTGTCATCCAATTATGGGAATCAACCAATGATATCCCAACAAACATATTTTTCGTACACTGGTCAAGGCCATGGTGTCTACCAGAACCTTGGCTAGCAACCCAAATTTTCCTAGCAACCTAGTGCTAGTCAAACTCTATGCCCCCTTTTTCCTGTACATAGTACCCAACCCAAACTACCATTTCTGGCAACGTTACACCTGCCAGACTTGTCAAGGTTTCTTAACAACCCAATTTGTCATGATCTGCGTTGCACCCCCATGCCAACTAAGTTTCCCTCGGATATTCCAAAATTCAAGGGAAGGCCTGGTGAATACCCAAGTGATCACGTGACAACGTTCCACCTATGGTGCTCATCAAACTCGATGTGAGACGACTCTATATAGTTGTGTCTGTTTCAATGCACTCTTATTGGGGGTGTCGCAAAATGGTACATTGATCTTGACCGCTCAAGATATTCTTACTTTAGCAATTTGGCGATGGTTTTTCTAAACCATTTCCAACTACTTGTGATATATGATGTTTGCATCGAATTGTTGACCAACTTTGAGCAGACTAAGGCCGATCATATCTCGAATCACATTCGAGAATGACGACATCATAAGAGCTTGATCAAGGTACAGGTCCCACCATATTTCTTGTTGGAGTGGTTCCTAAAGTCTTTGGTACCACAATTATCCAAGGACATTGCAACTTCGGGAGTGTTTTCAGAGGAGGAGGCAATAATGAGAGCACAACAACTCGAACTGATATACTCTCAGTCTAGATTACTCTATGATATTTTTCCAGATGTGCCATGGTCCATCTTTGACAAGGCCAGACAAAAGTCTAGTTCACATGCCAATGGTATAGTTGGTTCAGCACAAGGAAAGTCCACTGATCAACTATCAACTCAATTGCAACAATTTTCGATACATCAGACATCGACCAACCAAACCTCAGGTTCCATTTCTCCCCCTACCCAAACATCGGGCGTACACAGTGTGTAGCCGATGAACCTGAAGGCCAACCAGCAACCTGAAGGAAAGGGAGAAAAATGAAACAAGAAGGGTAAGGGGGATAAGAAAGCTAATAATAATGCTTGTGGGGGCAACACAGAGAAGAGAAATTTGAAGTATCTCTGTATCCTTTGCATAGAGGACCATCTGAATCACCTATTCCCTCGACTTGTGGAGGCCCAGAAGTTATTGGTGCATCAACTGCCTTTTGTGTTGACGAACCCATTTCCACATGGGAAAACTATGACTCAAGCCTCTTTGAGCACGGATGGGGGCAGTCAGGTACCCCCTGCATCTTCTAGTATTCCCTCATTCACAAACGTTTACATGATGAAAGGTGATGCTTACATAGAGACCAGGGCACACAATTATAGAATGTCGAAATCTGTCAAAAAGGGTAAAGAAGCCACAAACCCACATGTTCCTCTCCATATTGAGAGGACGATGGACAAAACAATGAAACTCATCCCGAAAGGGGAGTTCTAGAAATATTCTCATAATCTGAACGTGAGGGATGCCCATAACTACTATGTGGTGGAGGATTTGTCACAAACCCCTTGTGTGATGTTCTCTTTGGAGGTCCTCCAGAGCTGCCTTTCACAGAGAAAGTCTTTGTTATCGTCCTTGGGATCAGTAGAGACTTGTAGTCTGGGAATGATCATTCTCGATATGACCGACTTGAAACCTCCTCTCCCTTACCACGTTTCATTTCAGATAGTAGCGGCTTACCCCATGAAATATTTTACCTGGAATATTTTTCGTACAGTGGTTGATGAGGGTGTCTCGACTTGCGTGATGTCATTGGCATGTTGGAATTCCATTGGCCAACTCATTTTGTCTATGTCACCTACTCTTTTTACTGCTTTTGACGGTCATTTGTTTAGACCACATGGAATCATTCCTTCTTTCCCCATGCAATTAGAAGGAAAGACCGTGTGCGTCGAAGTTGAAGTGGTCAATGTGCCTCTCAACTAAAACCTTATGTTAGGAAGAAGTTGGACCTATGCAATGCATGTAGTGGTTTCCATAGTTACAATGAATCGTAACCATTGACCAGTTGTCCTTCTCCCGTCCTCACCCTTTATCGGGGGCATCCACAGTTCCGATGATTGATAACCCTCATCCCGTCATTGTCAACATAGGGATTGGTTTGTGCCCACCATTGATGGGTACTTTCGATTACCCACCTCCTTCTGGCGATGTCAAAATTATATCGGTTATCCCCGACCAGCCTAGGGATGATATTTTATAAGTGTCGTCATTTCAAACGACTTACTTTCACGATCCGTGGACTCTTCCTTCCCCATCGGCCTCGATGGAAGGGACAAGGCATCCTGGCATGGCCATGCAATTTTCCGCGACAAAAGTTGCATACAATATTGTCCAGCAAGATTTGGCCGACCCTGATCCGACTCCTGCACAGGAGTTAGATCCAGTTCTCGAGCCTATTTTGGCTTAAGGTTCCCTTTCTAATACCAATTCTTTAGACCTAGTCTTTCCCTCAGATGAGGCAATTCTTCCCCAGAGTTAAGAAGAATGGAGGCAAGTGAATTTTTGTTGACAATGACTGGAGATAGGTCTTGTCCTGTTAATCCTTTGGCTATGCATGCATTTTACACAGAGGGTAACATGGCAAGTATCATTGAAACAATCCCTATATATATCTCCAGAACCCCTGGCATCGTGGAGAATGTTTTCGTCAGAGCGGACTGCTCCCCCAAAGATATTTGAATCTATACAAACTTATTTAAGGAATTCTGTGACACTTTTTCCTGGTCTTACGAGGAAATGCAAGGGATTGATCCAAGAATCGTCGAACAAAAGATACTAACTTACCCTGATGCCAAGCCGATCCAATAGAAGATTCGTCTGATGAATTCTTGGAAATCAGAAGTTATTAAGGATGAAGTAGAAAAACTTCTTAAGTCTGGTTTTATCTACCCCATACAGTTGATGCAATGGGTGTCAAATCCCATTATGGTTAACAAAAAACAGGGTATGATTCGCGTGTGCATGGAATTCTATGACTTGAATAAGGCCTGTCCAAAAGATAATTTCCCCACCCCATTCATTGATCAGATTGTCAATGAATTCGCAGGCTGTGAGGTCTTTTCATTCATGGATGGTTTTTCGAGATATAACCAGATTCATATCAAACCCGAAGACCAACATAAAACAAATTTTATCTGTCCATGGGGCACATTTGCTTATCGTAAGATGCCTTTTGGCCTGAAGAATGATGGAGCCACTTTTCAACGAGCCATGTATTTTTCTTTCCACGACCTTAGAAATATAGTCGAGGCTTACCTCGATGATCTAGCATCATGCTCTCGCAAGATATCTGATCATCCTACACACCTTCGACTAATATTCGAACGATGTTGCTACTATCAGATTCACTTGAATCCTAACAAATGCAGTTTATGCGTGACGTTGGGTCATCTTTTAGGTTTCATATTTTCAACAACAGGGATCATGGTCAATCCTCGTAAGGTTGAGGTGATAGTTCATTTGACTCCCCCATGCACAGTCCCCTAGATTCAGAGCTTTTAGGGGAAAGTGAACTTTCTTCGGCGTTTTATTACAAACTATGCCGAGATCACTAAAGGGTTCATGTGTTTATTGAAAAAGGGAGTCCCTTTCTATTGGGATGAAGCCGCTCAACGCTCTTTTGAAGCGTTGAAACATGCCCTTATGTATGCCCCTCTGCTTCGGCCTCCCAATTATAATAAATATTTCTTATTGTACTTGGCCGCCACAAAGTTGACCATCGGTATAGTCTTGGTTCAAGAGGACAATATTCTCGAAGAGCATGTAATTTATTACCTGAGTTGAGGCCTGGTTGGGCTGGAACTCAACTATTCTCATGTTGAGAAGCTTGCGTTGGCAGCAGTGCATGATGTCCAATGGTTCCATCATTATATCCTTCTTTGCAAGACCACCATCATTGCCATTGTGAATCCATTTCAATATGTGTTGACACGACGAGTCATTGGTGGAAATATCAGTAGATGGATTGTTATCCTCCAATAATTTGACATGGATTTTGTTTCCACAAAATACAAAAAGTCACTGGTCTTTGCGGAACTTATCTTGGAACTTTTGGTCGAATCAAGTGATGTCATGCCTAATGAATATCCTATTAAAGGAGATATTTTTCTGATTGCATCTTCGGAACCTTGGTATGGAGATAAACTAGTCTATCTCCAGACTTTGAAGTGCCCTACTTCTTCCTCCCGTGACGAGTGCTGACAAATTTTCCATCAGGCACAAAATTATCTCATACTCGATGACACTTTGTATCGCCGAGGTGTAGATTGCATTCTTTTTCGGTGCCTTATACATGAGGAAGAATAACTCGTTATTAAAGACTTCCACAATGGAGCATGTGGTGGTCATTTTTCTGGGTTGGAAACAGCCCAAACGATTCTACGATATGGTTAATTTTGGCCTATGTTAACAAGGATTGCGTCGAGTCGGTCAAGAAGTGCCACCTGTGTCAGATCTTATCTTGGAAGATGAGGGAACATCCTCCTCCCATGTTTCCTATCATCGTTATTGGTCCCTTCACTAAGTGGGGGATTGATTTTACCACATGCCACCCAGCTTCAGCTAGGGGGAATTGTTATATCATCATAGCGGTAGACTACTTCACAAAGTGGGTCGAGGCTATGTGAACATTTAACAATGATGGTGAAACAATAACTCTCTTCATTTTTAATTAGATAGTAGCAAGGTTCGACATCCCTAAGGATATTATCACTGACCATGGAAGTCACTTCCAGAACAAAATGATGTCTGAGTTAACATCAAAGCTTGGGTTGAGGCAAGAGCATTCATCACCCTACTACCCACAAGTGAATGGTCAGGTGGAATCTGTGAATAAGTACCTCATGAATATTTTGTAACGAACGATCAATTTTTCTAAGTCAAATTAGCATTTGATGTTGTACTCAACATTATGGGAATATCGAACGTCTATAAAGACTGCCACCGGTTTCTCACCTTTTCAACTCATTTACAGGCTGGAAGTAGTCTTGCCTATTGAGTGCCAGATTATTGAGTGCCAGATCTCGTCTTTAAGGTTGGCAGTAGCATTACTTCCAGACACTTCACCTCTTGAGGAACGCCTATTATATCTCGAGCAGCTCGATGAGAAATTTTGTGATGCATCCTTTGCCAACGAGGCTCACAAGCAACGAGTCAAGTGTCAATATGATCGGTCCGTTCGTCCTCAGATTTTCTTCGAAGGAGACCTTGTCGTGGTCTAAAATCAAGACAAAGATCCCCTTGGGGAAGGAAAGTTTAAACCCATGTGGTTCAGACCTTTCATCATGAAAGAGGTCTTAAAGAAGGGTGTTTATCATCTGGTTGACTTTGAGGGAAATTATTTGGCAGAGCCTAGAAATGGGGTCTACCTCAAGAAGTATTACTCTTAGGTTGGTCGCCTGGGTGACTTCTTGTACATATGTATAGTTCTTATACAATTTTTTGTCTTTTTTTTTTATGGACGTGTCATTGCTTATGTCATATTTTTCACTGTGGCAGATGTCGTGTGAATCGGAGGTGTTCTTTGGGTTCGTGGACGACACTAGCCAACACACTTGGAGGCTTGATTCCGCAGCTTGGGTGATATTCACACCTCAAGGCCAGTTGTTATCTTCTGAAGGTATCTGTCTAGGTGAAACCACAAACAATGCCATCGAATACAATGCAATGATAAAGTTGCTTCATGACACTTTGTCGCATGGAATCTCTCACCTCCGGGTCTACTTAGATGCTCAGTTGGTTGTGTCCTAGTTAAATGGAGTTTACCGCATTTATGATTCTACTTTACACCGAAATTTCCTTAGGGTATGTCTCTTAGAATGTTGCTTTGATTACATTACGTATATCCATGTTCCTGGGACATTAAATTAAATAAGAGATACCCTATCTAATCAAGTATTAGATTGGCATGTTGCACACACATAAAAAGAAAAACACACATTCACATGTACATACATTTGTAAAGAAATGTGATCCATAAGACAATAAAATATGGAAATACATATATATATCTCAAAAAGTGTCAGGTATACATTACCGAGCTTATGCCCTCAAAAATATACAAAAATTTCCCTCAACACATAATGATTCCATCATATCTAAGCTCGGGGCCTATTGGCCCTGCCGTAGTGAATGATGGTGTTGGCCAACTGCCAGAAAAGTTGGATCCAACTCTGTGGCACCCCAACTACATGAGGTTGCATAGATGGTGGGAGATCCTCGATCTCGGCCATGGGAACTACATGAGTGAGCGCAGTGAGGTTCCACTCCACCTGTCTCAAAACTCTCTCATCCTCTCCGGCTGGAGGTCCCCCTGTAGCTGTTGGTCCATCGGTTGTTGCTGGTACTGCCTCTGGTTGAGGATGTCGCCTAGTCCTCGAGAATTCTGTCGAGCGCACTGGTCCCACATCTGTACATAATAGATACATAGTTGTTAATAATTTGATACATATAAAAATGATATATATAAAAGAAAATAAAAATTAAATAACTTTAAAACACACGTACCTATCTCTCCTCACTCGTCTCTGGGAGGTACGGGCATGTCTAGATCTCTAGAGAAGTTGATTCTAGCATAGGGGTAGTCCTCTATCGTCATGCCCACTATTCGAAGAACTTGTCATCGAAGGCCTCTATGGTCCTTCCTCCCCCCTGTCGTGGCGGCAGTGCTGCCCATCTACATATTGTTGGGAAGAAGGCCACATTCCCCTGTACTGTCTCTCTCAGACTCAGACTGGGCACCCTCTTGAATAAGAACGAACATAAAACGGTATCAAACCTGAAGTTATTGTTGCTATGCTCACGACAATCTGTAATCTGCCTCGTCATGCAAGTGAGCATGCTCGTACTCTAGTAAAAAATATGTGCATCTAGGCACTACATGGCACAATACATGTGCACCCGAGAAGCCTTGTGGACGGTCGTGGATCCAGTGATCCACCCAATGAGTAGTAGGATCAACTTCAATGACAATTTGGTGATTTTATTTATGGGCACTTGAGAACCTACTTTCTCAGTGTCAGCCTCACAATGCATCCCCATGTAGTCAGCGATGTTGAAGGGCCCAGGGGGAAATGTGCGTAGATTGATTGGTTCCCCTCTCCTCGAGAGGTCAGTCAAGAAATATATATCCTTGGTCATTGGAGTCAACGACTACCCCTCAATCATAAAATCCTCTGTGTCTAGGTGCCAGTAATCCACCAGGGCATTCAGTAGCGTGGGTTGTGCCCTGATAAGCGAACACCGAAAGAAATTCCAAAGCCCACATTGTTTCAATGCGGTAATGGAAACAAGGTTCTCATAGACCAAGACATCAATTTTCTTGTGTTCCCTCTCCCTCCAGTGGACATACATTCTATTCAAAGGGGAGTTAGCTCTTGCATCTTTATTTTTCCCATGCTTTTGAGGGTGTATATGGGATGTTTTGGACATAGTCACGTATGTATGCTGGCAGATTGTTTCCTACCCACGGACATATGTGGGTTGTCCTTGGACAGCCCGTGTACATGTAGGGCCGCTCTGTTTTAGGAGATCGCACCCCCCAAAAAAATAAAAACAATGCTAAAAGGAAGAATGGAAATGCAAGAGGGATGAGTTTATACTTACTTAGTCTGAGCATAAGTTCGTTTCGTTGTCTAAAGGTCCCTGAATCAACTTCTTTAGCAAATGAGTATTTTTTACCTTTTTTAATTTTCAAATTGCAATGGAGAAAATGAGTTGTCAGCTTCTATTTATAGACTTTTTTGGCCCTTTTTGCCAATTGTTTGGCCCTTTTTGCCACTTTTTTGAACCCTTTTGTCGTTTTTTCTGGCTTAGAAATCATTTAATTTGGTTTTTGAGTTTCTTATTGGATGTTACGATGCAGTTTTCCTTTTGATTTGGTAACGTTTTGGGAGATGGGTCACTTTTAAAGGTCCTTTCATAACTTTTTCCACCTCCACTTTCTACATCTGGTTGTCTTTTCCGCTTTTCCATAGGATCGATCCCACCGAAGTGCAACACAGAACCGTCATTGTTTCTTTAGAAGTGTCGTGATTAGGTGGTAGAGCCTACCTTTACATGGATGCCCTAGATAGATCCTTATTGCATTTTCGGCGTCCATGTTGTCTCTAATGACTTTAGGCTCGGGAGTCCTTGTTAGTCCTGTCATGATTATGAGATTGAGCCTCATTCGTCTGATGCACCATCACTCTTGGCCTCACCCTCGGGACTCCCAAATAAGCATGCTTTGTTGTCTTTCAAGCTCACTTTGAAATTCGAAAGCAACATCCGATGAGACTACGTTTGTGCTTTTCAATATTGTCTGGATTAAATGGAAAAGTAACTTTTGGAGTCTTCTTTAATCCTTTTTCATACTCTTTAAACATGAAAATATTGTCGAGTGATCTGTTTCCCTTCATGCTCACCAAACTAAACCTTGAAGGCACGTCTGTCTGACGGTAGTTTACCCCTTTTCCAGTCTGGATGGTCAATTGTACGAATAAAGGTATACTCTAGGAACTTCGGTTCACTAGAAGAGTATTCTTAGGTATAAGTTTAACCCTTTTTCGAGCCTGAGGGACTAAATTTACGAAAAGGGACATTCTCCTTGGTTTTGGTTTATCACCTTTTACGGGCCTTGGAGATTACTAACGAAAAAGGAACCCCCATGGAGTCCATACTTAAGCTCTTTTCAAACTCCCTAAAATTGAAAAGATCGTCGAGTGACCTTGTTCCTTCACACTCGTTAAATTTGTCTAAAATAACATCTACTGGCATGAGTTTACCCCTTTTCTAGCCTGTGGATTATGGAGGTAAAAGGTACACCTCGAGAGATTCATCTCACCGGGAGAGTTCTCCTCAGTAAATTTTACACTTTTTCAGGCTAAGGAGACTAAATCTAGAAAAAGGCAGTGAGTCCATAGTTAAGCTCTTTTCAGACTCCTTAAAATTGAAAAGATTGTCGAGTGATCTTGTCTGTGTCACACTCATTAAAATGGTTTTGAATAAACGTCTTTTCGGTGCTAGTTTACCCCTTTTTCGAACTGA
The DNA here is from genome assembly GCA_032191745.1 of Picea mariana. Taxonomy (NCBI): domain Eukaryota; kingdom Viridiplantae; phylum Streptophyta; class Pinopsida; order Pinales; family Pinaceae; genus Picea; species Picea mariana. The sequence continues at coordinate 322,960 of JASDQU010014625.1, read as the reverse complement.
CTAGACTATCTCCGAAAAAGATACCTAGTGGAGTCTTCTTTAAAGTTTTTTCAGACTCTCTAAACGTGAAAAAACTATTGAGATTACCTTCTCTCGGCTCGTTAAAATTACATTGAAGGGGGTTTCTTTGTGTCTTTATAATCGCATTTACATCTCTACTTATTTGGCCTAATGTCAGATCCATGTTGCTCTCAACTGAACCTTTGAAGCATGCCTTATACTCAAGCCTTGTAGCACTCTGCCTCTGCGACCTGACACCTTGACCCGTGGAGGAATTTTCCCTGAGTGTCCTTTTCCTGCACATGTCTCCTTGCTCTAAGCATTAATGTTTTCCTTGTGCCTAGAACTAGAATAATTTCTTGTGACACTCGTTCTTCCTTTGTAACATAGCATTATTTTATTCCTTTTCAAGCTCTTTAAAAAATTGAAAAAGACAAAAAAATAAAATAAAAAACCAAAAAGAGGGGACGGGAAATATATATTCTTTTTTGGCGGCACAATGAGTCACCCTTGGACAAATCACATACTTTTTTTGTTCGTCAATATTTGGGATCTAATATGACCTTAGGAAGTTGTTCTCACTACATAGAGTTGTGTCCTCCTCCGTTTGGTTACTCTTCCAAACACATGGAAAGTTTTGTGTTGCCTCCTGCATCGTGAACTTATGTCAATGTCATGCTGCCTAAGTCTGATCATCTTTCGTGCTCTTTACAAAGGGAATTTTAACCCAACCTGAGTCGTGATTTCTACAGTTTGTCTCTTTCCCTGATGCCCAGCCATCCCAAAATCCAATCAAGTCCTTGTTCGAAATCAATGAAGTTCTCTGCATGATCATCGAGATACTCTTGTCTTTTCTCGACGAGCCGCCGAAGACCTCTACGTAGCGAAGTCGTACACTCACATTACACTCCTACCTGAGTTTTAAAGATATTGAAGTTGTTGATCGATCTCTGAAGACCTCATCTCTAGCCATCAAGCGTTATTGGCTTCTTGAAGATGGATACTATACTTATATATCTTTGATTTTGAGATGTGGACCCGTTGTGTATTGCTCGTAGATACACTTTATATAGTTATATGACATGGATCTGTAGTTTATTTGATTTTTAGTCATGATTTATTTCATCCGAAGCATGGGTATGCCCGCCTCGGAGAGACAATTGTTATTTTTACAGATGGCACCTCCCGAACTCTGGTCCCAGGCTCACTCGTTTCGTGCATTGGCGAAGATTTTGTAATGTATTTTGACCATCAGATGCTCTTATGACCTCACACATTAGGGGGAATCTTTTGTAGCCTGAAATTTATCTACACATGCATACCTGGCCTTTGGCCCTCTTACTTGCAGTTTTTTCCAAGCCATCACTGAGTTTCTCTTCTAAAAAACCCATTTTTCGAAGATGTACACGCCCTGCACCAATATTTCCTGTGTACATATGATTGTTTCACCACTACATCCCATGTACATACACATGATGCACCACTACAGCCCGCGTATACTTTCAAAAGTTGGAAAGAATAAAAATTTGCAAGGAATTTGTTGAGATTACAGGCTATTGGGTAGTTTCCCAACTAATCCACCACCTATAGCCCGTCACCCAACCAAATAACCATCCTTTTCCCATATAAAAGGAGGTGTTGGGGTCTCATTCCACATCTAGACATAAGAACAGTGAAACACTCCCCGTTTCACATCCCCTCCTTGCCCCAAGTAATTGCAGCACTTTTGTGAGAATTGCCTCGGAATTCCCCAATTTTCCCTTCTTCCTCCATCAGAAACCCATTTTACTTCCCAATAATAAGGTTGAGAGGAGAAGACATACGAAGTTGAACTTGGAGCTTGGTGAAGAGGAGCCCAGACCAGGTTTGTGGAGAAGTATCCGACTTTGGTTGTATGTGATAATTGTATTATCAATAAAAGAAGTATTTTTCCTGTCCCAAATCACAGTGTATTGAATGTTTTCATTTGTTTTATGTTTTTTATTCTAACATCTAACCCTAATTTTTATATGAATTGCATGCTTGTAGCTTTCTCTTTGTCTTTCTTTGAATGCAATCCATCCTTGGGAGGAGGTTTGCAGTCAGTGAAACTTTCAAGCACGAGAGGATCATCACCAGAAGCGGAGTGGAGGTACAATTACCCGATCCTTCTCATCTTTTCTTTTCTTGTATGAGTCTGGGGTATGTTTGGGGTAGTTATATAAGTAGTTGAATTTTAGACGGTTGTGATCTGCCTACATTATGAACCCTAGTGTAGTCTTAAGGGGGGGTTTTCCCACTAGCAATAAAGGATCTACATGATCTACTTGAATGAAATCGAGGAATGATACAAGAGAGGTAAAACGACTTCATGTTCAACATTATTTTCTATATTGAGCTACATGATTGTTATGTTATTTTTTTAATGCATTTACATATTTGACTAAATTTGTTTTAGCACATGAGTCTAACACTATTTCCATTCTATGTGCCCATATTATACAAAGAATTATAGGCACATGAGGGCCCATCAATAAGATCAATGGTGTTTTCAACACCACCAACCAAAGTATTGGAAAGATGAAATGCGATAATTTAAACATGATTTTGTTACTTGTTTTCCATTGCCTAACTCCCCTAACTTTTCCTCATCAATCTTTAGTGCATTAATATAACACTAGTGAGGGTGTGATTCTCAAGGCATCACAAATCTATATTTCCTAAGTTTTTAGAGGTGTTTCATTTAGAGATACTATTGAACCCTAAATTCTATCCCTAGTGCTACAATGAGAGCCATAATAACCTTGATTCATTTTAGAATATGTTTTATACTTTTAACCTTGTTGTACTTGATTTCCTCATAGGTAGTTTATAATAAAATGTTGTTTGAACAAGAATTATTAATGTTGAGTGGCCAATATAGTGCACTCGCATAATCTTGCACATACATTTATCTGACAATGATATTATATTAGGGTGAATTGTTTCATAAGCCCTCATTTATTTTTGAGTAGTAAATTTTCTTAATATTGGATTCACCGATTAGTCTTGACATCATAGTTTAGGTGTCCAACTACATTCAATAGGTCCAACATCATTTATTAAGTTGTCACATGATAATCAACATAGGTATTGAAACTACTAAATTTGAATAATTCACATACTTAAACTTCATATGTCATCCCTCACATGATTTTATCTTTGAATAATGTGGAGCCTTAAAATACCCATGTAAAGTATGTTTACATATCAAACTTTCATAGCCTAGCGACTTATCACTATTTTTGCATCCTCTAGTCACACATTTTGTGCTTTAACATGGTGAAAAATATGGTTCATTTTATCATTATTTGTTACAAGCTAAGGAAATTTATCAAACCCTAGGCATTTCGTTTGAAATGTCTTTGCATCATTGAAATATCCATATATATTGAAACATTTGAAATGTTCATCGGTGGGCTCTTTCCGTGCTCCTAATAACCTCATCTAGAGAATGGATATGCGTTGTACTAGGATGATTAGTTTCATGATTATTTTGCATGAATACACACAATTGGAAATTTTTTAAATTGAAGGATATGTGGATTACTTCATTTGAAAATGATACTTCATTAGGTTTGAATACTCCACCTCAACAAACATTGAAGGAAATCACAAAATTGTGATGCTAGGATTTACATGCATAGCACAAGAAATAATATCACATTATCAAACGCAAGGCTCATTTAACTCATGTTACATTATCACATTATCAAAACCTAGTCTCACATTAGGTCTGAAGACTCCAATTCACTAAACATTGCAAACTTTCGATGTGAGGCTTTACATGCATAGCACAAACCCTATCATGACATTATCAAACCCTAAACTCATTTGACTCATGTGTTATTATCATGTTATCAAACCATAGCATCATAATATCATACCCTAGGTTCATTTGACTAAAATTATACAAGAAGATCAACAATAACCTAATTCCCCATGTCTTCTACAACAAGATCCATGATAACCTTGATCATCTTCAACATCGTATTATTTTGTAGGGTTTACAATTTTGGTAACATACAATGCAATTTTTTCATTATAGGGTCTGTCGAAACACATATAATCCTGAACTTCTAAGCTTTACATTCTCCACTTCATGAAAATATAATATTTCCCAAAACAGTAACTTATAAAATAACTTTCTAATTTTAAATCAAATTCATTTCTGATTAATTAGTAATAAGGCACACGTGATATCCGTCGTTGATGAAGTTTTTTCGTTTGATCGAACAATCCTAAAATCTCTGGAGTTTTGGAGCCAACTAATTGTTAAAGAGGTAAATCACTAAAGGTCACTCCAGAGCTTCACGCTTTGGGAGTTTCAATAAGTATTAATGATAAAATCCCCGAAACCCGAAAGTGTTTTTTCATCACTTTTCCTAAACCTTTAAAGGACACAAGTCGTAGTACACGTGTATCTTTTGAGTCTTCCCTGAGTTGATACGTGGCACCCATTTTTGACATTTTCATTTTAAAGTTCATACAATTCCAAGTAACACGTGGCACCTCCCTTTTCTCGACACATCACCTAGAATGACGTCATCTGTGACACGTCACTACGGGACATGACCCTTCGAAAAAATAACAAAGATCTAATGCACAAATCACCGAAGCACCAAAATGTCGAAGTATTAAACTTTAATTAATTAAGTTAATCATGGTCAAGAGATAATTAATGACTTCACACTTTGGGGTTTGGACTTTTACCTTCATCGTATCCTAAAATATCCGAAGTCTAAATTTCCGAAACAATTAAAGTTAAATATGATTAATTAAGACTTAAAATAGATTACCAGATAATTAATCACTTCACAGTTTTGGGTTTCGAGGATTTCCTCTTGAGCTACATTTAAAGTTCCTGAAGTCTGAACTCCCGAAACACTTGAACTTAACACACATTTTTAAAACATCATTAATTAAGGTTTTAAAAGCGATTATCCAGGGATTAACCTTCGCATATTCGAGATTCAGGAAATTCTCACTCTGTCTCATCTAAACTCATGAACATGAACCACCGAATATTAGTGGCATTTATGACTAATTAATGGTAATGATTCAAACGTGGATTGTGGATCTCCAGGTAGACATTTCCATTAAAGTTAATAATTTTTTTGTCAGTGAAGCTATATGAAAATCAATGTATGTGATTTGAATAAAGGCACTTGGATTTCGAATTCATTTTCACCTTCCGCAATTAGTAAGATTTTATCAGTTTGAAAAGCTTACAGTTTTTCTCTGCAACATGTAACCTCACTCAATTTCTTAGAGATCATGGCATCGTGAAAAATGATGAAGAATCCTAATGCGACTGGCAAGGGTTCAAATCCAAATGCAAACGTTCTGTCAGACACCATGCTGCAATCCATAAACACTGTTAAATCTTGGATGCAGGTGTTCGAGGTTGTGGAACATGAGATCATAAATTGTCTAAAATATTCTGGTGATGAAGAAAATGATATTTATGATGATAAACTCATACATATATCCCAGTTAGATCTACACAAGATAGTTGCACGACCGAGACTCATGTCGTATAATGACATGATAAGCTGGGCCTTGGAAAACATCAACATCCAAACCAGGAGCATCATCAACCATCATAAGGTTTTCGTTGGTTCTTTCCAACTGGAACACCTCCAAGTAATGTATAAGCTATCTCCAAATCCTAAATATAATTACAATGTTGCATTTATGTTGGAGTTCGAGCAAAAGGAATGCATACAATACGGCAAGAGTTATCCCAATATAATCAGGTCCTAGTGGGTCACCCAGAGAAGTTCAGGGCCGACTCTCATGGTATGTATGCCACAGCGTCATTGGATGCTCACATGATTTATGTAGCCATGATTCTCTGTAGATTGTTCAGGAAGAAGAGTCCTAATCATTTTCCGGTGGAATGGGTATCTATCATGCACAAGGTGGTCGAGGGATACACTTTTAATTGGGCCAAAATGTTGTCAGATAACTTGGACAAATAAATTATTGAATACAAAATGGAGAAATCAAAGGGGCAGCCCGCTCCTTTCTATATGTTTGTGCATGTCATGGAAGCCATTTGTTTCATGACCCATTTCCCATTGATGAATTGGAGCTAGACCTCGACCAATGCAGGGCCTATTCACTTCTACCATTCCAAGATGTGGGAGGAAAAAAACAAGGATTTATTTTACGAAATCTGTCACAATGTAGTGGTTCCTATTCATACAGCCTTATATGGTCACCCATATCCTCAAATTTTAGACAGGATTATGGGAAATCTAGTCAAACTAGCAGATTGGTTCATTGAATAAAAATTCTCTTATATCAGGCTTTTTGACTGCTCAGTTCCTCCCCATGCTCTCTCGCAATTTTTACCAGACCGACTGCTATGAAGAGAAGTAGCTTACCAGACAGTAACGAGAGGGATCAACAATGAGCTAAAGGAAGCACATAAAAAGGTATGGCCGACTTTCACTATCCAGGTTGGCATGTTTTCACTATTGGATTTCGATCACTCCAAAGTGGAGGTTGCGGCTTTGGAAGATGCCAAATTGGTTGACATCAAATTCAAAAGGCACGACCCACACAAGATTGTGGAGAAACACCTGGCCCAATTTAACATGAAAAGATATGTGCATGAAAACTCCCCATATGACGAAATATTCATGGGAGTTAGGTATTATGAGGAGGTACAGGATAGATTCCAAACCCTGTCGCCAGATCAACAGGCTAGTTTCCTCATTTTCCAAAGACACAGGTGAAACATTTTGCCAAAAGTACTACAAGGAGAGTTGATAACTGCTCCTCCTACATAGGAATCTATGCCTCTAGGCTTTGAACCAGGGTACTCTAGTAAACATAATATTGAGGAAACCCCAAAGAGATCTGAGGTTTTGACACAAGAATTAGAAGCCTCATTGTCGGGACAGCTAAGCCCCCAGGCCCTAGCTCATCTCAAAGATTACCTAAAGAAAGGACATGATGCATCTCGTTTGACACCAGCCACGCCTGCTTCCAATATAGTAGAGAAACAATAGTCTAGAATGATCTATACTCCTATTACATCATTGAAAAATCTATAGTCTAGCTTTGGAAATCCTAGTTTCGAAATCATTTTTGTAAGTGATCTTACCCCAATCTCGCCTGAAGAGATTCCTCCTTTGGATTTCTTCTTTAGCAAGAAATGAAAGGCCATCGTCAAAGAATCACACCAAAAAGATGGAGTAATAACCAAAAGGTAGAGGATGTTGTATGACGAAATGATCGCGATGATTCAGAATTTGCGAAAGAAGTTGCAGGTTCATTCGGTGCCTTTGTCACTGCAAATCAATGGTCTGTTGAGAATTTGGCAGAGAAACTAAGACATTAAAGCTTATTGGTGGGGAAGTTACAAGATCAAATATTGGCCATGGAACAAACTGTAAGGAATAAGATGAGCCAAGACTTTGAGCAATTCAGAGCTCATGACCGACAACAAATCCAATAGTTGTAGGCTAACTTCGAGGAGCTCCATCGAAATTCACAGGACAACCAAGGATTAGTCACTCAACGTGATGAATTGATAGGGAAATTGAAAGCTATATTATACCTGACTGAAGGAACCTCAATAGATATTTCATCCTTCCAAACTCAAGCACTGGAAATAAATGAAAAACTAGAAATGGCCCAGCAAGATCTTTTTCTGAAGATAGATGCCATCCAAAAGTGCTACCAGGCAATTGATCTTTCTCTAAAAGACTTCTATATCAAGGAAAGGGAGGCTCTCTCATCCTGGGCTAAGTTTCAAGAAGCCATCGTATTAATGCAGAAAGAGAATGTCCTTGATTTTCCTATGCTCTCTCCTTGTGAATAAATAAGAGGTGAGATGGCTCTAAAGGATTGGGAGACCAATCTGACAGAGAGAAAAATATTTTCCAGAGAAGTAAAAGAGGCTTTCCTAGAAGCGTTGTTTTCATTAGACAAAGGACTAATTGATCTTAAGGGAAGTGATATCGTGGAATCCCTAGGGAAAATTGATATAGAAATAAATCAGCAGAACTCCATAAAGAGAAAGGAGGAAACTCTGGCAGCCATTCAGAAAACAAGCCAAATCAATCTTCTTAAAATCAATAAGTGGTTAGTGAATCAAAGATTACAATTACAGACCATAGCTGGAGAAGTGAAAACAATCCAAGAAAGGCTACCTCAAGTAGAAAAGAATTTATTCACTTTCGAGGTGAATGAAACAATTGAACCTTCAAGGTTTGTAGTGGAATTGTTGAACAGATGCCAGCAATGTATTGACCATAGAAAAACAAATATAGATGGAAGCATGTAGAAAAATATACACAGTCTTTTCTCCTTTTCACCCTCCTTATATTCTATTTTCAAACATCCATATGTCTCGTTCACTCTCATTCTAAACTCCCGCTTACCCCCATTTCATTATCATTCATTCCACAGACAATTACTTTTTGTACATCCGTTATTAATTCTTTGATGAGCCATGCAGAACTATCCATCCGACTATCCTTCTCCCTCAAAAGAAACGTTTTTCCAGTAGGTGAAGAGATAGAAGAAAATGCCAGCAAAGATCATCGGATTTTACACACTGTTATCTTATTTCTGAATTATGTTATTTTAATTAAATATTGTAAGAAGTCCAACCGTTTTGAGTTGTGATAGATTTTGTATAAATACATAGATTTAAGATCTATTCAAGGATTCTTCTTGCCGGATGTATTAATTCAAGGTTGCTTCTTGCTGGATCTCAGTAATTTGTTAAGTAAGTATTTTTTCCTCTGTAATTTTTGTAAGTAATACGAGACCTGCAAGCTATTTGAATTATTGCATCTCATATCTTGTTCAAGGGTGCACTCTTTGCTTTCTTCTACTGCAAACAAGGTGAGATTCATCTGCCATTGATTCCCATCTTTGTTTAACAGTTTTGTAAGTTCCTCCCACACAATTTGATATCATAATTGTGACTCAGACAACTAAATACGGCCTCTGTATTGTCCTATTATTAATTTCATTTAAGGATTTTTCTTATATAACTAAAGGTATAAAAAGCACTCTTTTAAAACATCCTTTTAAACATTCTCAATGCCTGACATTACTTTGAGCCTTAAGTTTAATCTCAGGAACAACAAGGTCAAAATTGGAAAACTCTACCCTATTAGTGTGTTGATAACATGCTCATGTGGGCCTTTGTTAAGAACCAAATATCAATATAGCATAGAAAAACTTCAGAAAAAGTATTCAATGCCTTGAAAAAGAGATAATTTCAGATAATAAGCCTCTTAAAGGGGGAAACCTCCTTTTACCCCACTTAAATGTTCAAGTACAAGATGATTCAAAATGAAAATGTCGCCTTGGTATATATAGGAGACTAGGAGGTATAATTACAACTAATGGCCTAAAGCCAACATAAATAAAATAACATTACTAATATAATATGCCCCAATTAAGGGGTAATGAGCCAATATTAGGGCTTAACATGCCCCTCCCCTTGAGACAAGTGTTGTCTGCAACACTTGAGTAACTCTGGATGCTTTTGTTTAAAAGACTCATCTTCCCAACTGGAATCTTTAGGCAGCAGTTTCCTCCATTTAATGAGATACTCTGAAATGGATCTATTCCTCAGCTGGCGAATTCTTGTGTCAATGATGGCTTCAGTCTCCAATATGATTTTTCCTTCCTCGTCAAGTTCTGGCAATATAGTTTGAACTGGGATCTTGTCGCCTATAACCTTCTTTAAGCATGAAACATGGAAAACTGGGTGTACTCGTGAAGATACAAGCAGCTCCAATTTGTATGCTATAGTACCAATCTTTTGCAACACCTTATAAGGTCCATAGTACTTTGGTGATAATTTATTATCCTTCTTGGCTTGCTTGAGGGACATCTGTTTGTATGGTTGTAGTCTTAAAAATACCCAATCCCCTACTTCAAAACTTCTTTCACTACGATGTTG